>JAOTRH010178971.1:0-12080 GCA_034768845.1 Heliamphora exappendiculata | reverse complement strand
GAATAAAAATTGTAACGGTTGGGGTCTCTTTGATATTAAAATCAAACATGAATTGGTGTTAGTTCAATTTTTAAAACCACATGGGGGTTTCTGTTTTTGTCAGAAACCTCATGGGGTCAATGTAATTTACCCTTAAAATTATCAGTATTTAAAAAATTATTAAGTTATAATTAAGATTAGTTATTTATAAAATATTAATTATAACTTATAATAAAAATTATAAGTACTTATAAAAAAGATTAGAAAAATTTGGGTTTAGTCCTCTTTTTTAATAGTAGTGCTTAGATTTAGTCTTAGTAATTTTTTTAAAATAAATTAGGTTCCATCAAATTTAAAATTATTTTATTATATCTAATATATCCCTATTAAAGTTATCATCTCTCCTAATTTAAAATTTTTTTAAAGATAGCATATCTTTTAAATCAAGCAACATCTCTCTATCTCTATCTCTCCTAATTTGAAATCTTTTCAAAAAAATTAAAAGATGGTATATGTCTTAAATAAAGCAATCTCTCTCTTTCTCTTTCTCTCTCTCTCTCTCTCTCTCTCTTTTTGCTGGGCGAAATCACTTGTTGCCATAACACATATAAACGATATACAGTCATATATAAACGATACATTTTTAAAATTATTTTATTATACACATAAATCTAATACATTTCTAAATCCACAAATTATTAGTTTTAATATATATTTTAACTCATCGCAACAAAATGTGATAACTGATATATTTATCAATGGTTAGTGAAAATACTTTTATAAAGAATATAAACCATCAATACATTTCAACTACAGTTCACTACGCATATGTCACTGATACATTTATTAGTATTAAATATCTGTTGCACTATCTTCTTATAACATAATTTTAAATTGATAAAATATATCAGTGATTTAGGAGAACTATGTGCATTTAGCAATAACATGCACTGATAATTGTATCAGTGTTTAATAGATAAGTGCTTTCAAAATTATTCAACATTGAATTTATAACTGATAATTGTATCAGTTGCACGCTGATCGAATAGAGAATATATATCAAAAAAATTATTTTTGTTGGTGGAGAAGAAAGAGGAATAGAGGCGGAGGTGAACAAGAAGCACCATGTTAGAGAGATAGTAGCTGATCAAACTTCATGCAAATTAGAGAAAGGGAGAGAGACAGAGTTAACAAGCGGCGGCGATGGCGAGATCTGGAGTCGATGATCTAGATCTAGTGGTCGGCGATGGTAGGGAGCGACGACGAGGAGGAGATATGAGTTAGTGGTCCAAATCTAGAAGGTAGTTGGCGTGAAATGCCGGCACCAACTGATCTAGAAGCGACAACGGCTGAGCGGAGAACGAGGATGAGCTACGACGGATGATGAGGAGCCAGCAGAGGAGGGGTGGCTAAGGAGGACGAGCAGAAAGCGGTGGAGGAGGGGCAACAAAGGAGGAGCAACAGAGGATGAAATCTCAAGTGATTCTCTCTTATTTCTTTTCCACATATTTTTCTATTCATGGTTGTGAGAAAGAAGAACTGTCCTTTTATCATGATTTTAAATCGATTTTCGACTAATGTAATCACATTTAAAGAGAAAAATATATTACCAGTTGGCAAAAGACATATTAGACCAAAAAATTTAAATTTTTTTAAAAAATAACTAAACCTAATAAAAAAGATTAGTGTGACTAAAACTCTTACATACTTTTAAAATGAGACTAAAACTCAATTAACTCAAATAATTATAACCTATTACTAAAATTAGTAGTATAAAATTATAAATTACAATAGTAAACAATACCAAACACCACCATTAATTATATCTTAACAAGCAATTAATAGTAGCTTAATTAAATTAAAAAATATTACAATTAATATATTTTTAAAAATAAATTTTATTATTTTATAGGTGTGGCTATGGGATTTAGGGTTTTGTTTTAAAAATAAGAAAATTCAGAAAATATTTAAAAAATACTTTAATGACTTAAAATTTAAAATTTGAAAACTCTTTTTGTGAAAAATAAAGTCGCGCATTTAGTTTTTAAGAAAAATTAAGAAAAACAAAAAGAGCCACCGATCTTTAAAACGATAACAAGAAAAAACAAGGGTTCGGGAGCTACGGTACAAACTAGAAAAGGTGTTAGGCACCCCGTTTGCCCAACCGCGAAATTGGCATCTACTAATCATTATTGGTTCTTAATTAAATTTTGCAAGTAGATGCAAATACAGAAAATAGAGGCGAAGAGAGAACATCCAAAATTAAAATAAAAAAATACGTAACATATGTATATAGAACGCTAAACAAAACAAGTAGCAAAATAAAATTCTAAATTCTACGGCATATTATTTTTAACTAAATGATACATTGAGCAAACTACATGCAATACCACCAAATAACCTAAAAATTATACTAATATGATTTTAAACAAAATAAATAAAAATATGCTCTAAAATTTCTTAAACTTTAATCAAATGTAAATTTCATACTGATTTGTCAATATAACAACAAAGTTACTACTTAAAATAAAAATTAAGCTATTAAAATAATGAATATTCCAAAAAGAACATAGTAATCATTTCTCAAATATAAAATACCGATGTAATATTGACAATTACAACTATATGAATGTAAGTGCACCAAATGCGACAACTATGACATTGTAAATCACAATTGTAGGATATGTTGGTACTATTTTGATGAATTCAATGTGTTAAGTGTGAATGTACATTATGAACAAAGTAAAAACTAAAATTTATTTTTATAACAGATATGAATTTAACAAAACTTCATTAAGCTAAATATACTTTATCACAACTAACTAAATACTCATGATCTAATAAAATAAAACGGGATAATTGAATCAACTAATAAGTGACATGAATTAGGCAGGCGAAATAAAGTACTAAAACTAATCTAGTCACTCAAAGAAAGAGAAAATTTAAAAAAAATATTGAGAATCTAAACAAAATACCTGAGTCGTTACTATCTGGGTGAATCCTCAAATAAGGGAGTAGTGATCAATGATCCAATTCTCGAAAATACTCAAACTCCGATGAATAGATGAGTAAAAAATCTAGCCAGGTGTCGGTGGTCGTCCTCTCAATACTTCAGCAGAATATCAGTATTAGAATTATCTCGCTTTTTGGCCCGTCAAAGGTCCGATATCAAAATTGTCATCCTAAAATCGTACAAAAGGTACAGTATTTATAGAGCTCATCAACCAATGAGTTGCTGGCACATTTTAAAACACATCAGAATTTTTGAAATTGGCGATCGTTGTGATCAGAGTTGGCAGTCGCAACAAAAAAACAAGTTTTCAAGGGTTTTTTTATTGCGATCGCCACAACCGAGTAGGCGACCCCAAAGTTTGAAGATGGCGGTCACTATCTTTGCTAAGGTTTCTAAGAGATTCATATGGTAGTCACCACAATGAAGTTGGCGACCCAAATGTTCAGAGATGGCAGCTCAAGGGTTAAAGTTGGCGATTCAATTTTGAGGATTTTGATCATTTAGCTTGGATACTGAGTTTGAATCGTTTTTCAAAGATCATTCTAAAGTACCATTACACTTGATTTCATTATTAAAAACACCCGAACCAACTTAAGATTATGCGAGGTCAAATTGGAGTACCTACAATAAGTATGAATTTATTTTGTACAAATATTTATATATTTTATATTTACCATTTATTATTTATTTGGCGTTGATCAATATTTTTATTTTTTAATTAATTACAGTTATTTTTTTTTTATTTTTATTTTTATCAAGATTACTTGAAAAGATAAAATAAAGAAGGTAAATGGAAAGTAAAAATACTAAAATAAATCCATATACTATTTTATTTTTACTAATTTTTGTTTTTAATGATTTTTGGAATTTTTAATTAATTTTTTAAATTAAGACAAACTGAAGAAAACAATTAGAACAATTAAAAAATTAAAAATTAAACAAAACAAGAAAATAAATCAAAGGATACATTTCTATTCCAACTTCAACCTTAATTGTGGTGCAAAGCAATTTGAATGATTACCATGCATTTATTGTGGGTTTGTGTTACCTTGCTTTTGTTTTTTTGTTTTTAGACGTGGGTCACATCACAATGATTTGTGCTTTTATTTTTATTATAATATTTTTTAAAAACAGTATTCACCGTTTATTAAATAATAGTTAAAAAAAATATAATATATAAATATTTATATAAAATGTATTAATATTTTTAAAAATAATAAGTTTTATATTAAAAAATATATTAATATTAAAAAAATTATTTTTATTAAATTAATAACCACCACCTAATAAATAATAATTAATATGATTCTTTTTAAAAATAAAATTTATGCTTACTTTTCAAAAAATTGACTTACCAAAACAGCATAATCAAATAAGTTTTTTATTTTTTATTTGGTCTCAGCTTCCAATTATGTGGGAATGATTATTGCAACCAAACTCTTAAATTAAATATATATAATAATGGTACATTTATGACTTTTTAACAACATTGTCACCATTTGCAATAAATTTCACAAAGATTTTATTAATATTTAATATGTGTGATCGTGTTAATAATAAATAAAAAATAAAAAATTATAATATTATTAAAATATAGCGGTGCTTAAAATTGTTAAAATTAGTAGTTTATAGATTGTAATTTCTAACAAAAATTATGAGTATTTAATAAAAATTATAAATTGTAACTGAAATTAAAAAAAAATTATAATTTGTAGAAGCAATTGTTTGAAAAAATTTATAATTTATAATTAAAATTAATAAAAAAATTAAAAATTACTAACAATAACTTTGCCGAACAGCTTCTATATATATTTATAAAAAATACTAATCACTGTCTATTGGGCGGTGGATAAGAGGTATAATGTGTATAGATATCTGTATAAAATGTATTGATATATGTAAAAGTGGTAAGCTCTACATATAAAAATGTATTAATATTAAAAAAAATTTATCTTTATTATTCTATTAATCATCATCCATTGGCGGTAGTTAGCATGATCTTATACTAATAACTAAAAGTGAAACGAAAAAGAAATACAATGCCCATATTAGATGTGTCTGGCACGATTAGCTTGCGACCATAGAATTTATTTTCTCTAACTTTTTAGGCACTCATAATTAATAATTATTCAAGCTATAGGCATCCGGCACATATTTAAGAAATTTAATGGATAACATTAATTTTATTTGAGTTGTGACCTTTTATGATTAGTAAATTATTTTGGCAAGCAAGTTGCAGAAAATTACGAAATTAGGAATACTAACTGTATATGATTTGGTACGCGGAGCCAGTGTGGTAATAAAATCTCACATTAAATCCCCCAAAATACCAATGAAATTAACCGAAACGTGAAATTATTTTATGTTAATTTATATTGGATTTCATTCTTTAGACTAACAGATTGTTTCAGTAATTACATGAATTTTGACACTCATGCAAAGCAGCTCATGTCCTGTCACGATCGTATCCTACATTGGTTAAATACGATATAATTCAAGTGTATATAAACTTTTTAGGCATTTCTCCCTTGTAAGCCAAGTTTTACGAGTTAGTTTTACTCAATGATTTGTAACATTTGCTATCAAAACATCTACCACGTAAAATATGAAATTTGTTGTAACCTATTCGAGTATAGGATTGAATGAGTTGTTTTGTAACGGTAAAAGTGACTTATAAGCTGGACTATGAGAACTGTTGGATTATCGAATTATAATAGGTGAATGAAGCTACTAAAAGGGAAAAGACTACCATCGGGTCAATGTTAATAAAGTGGGATGCCACGACATCGACTGTTGTAGTGTTCTGTACCGATCATATTCCACATCAGTTAAATAAAAGATGATTCAAGTGTATATAAACCTCTTGGGAACACTTTTATTGTAAATCGGTTTTTAGGGGTGGATTCTACCTAGAGTTTGTAACATAAAACCTGCAAGTGTTAAAAATCAATAGAACAATTTCTTTCACCCAGCGAGGAATTAAAATGCAGTTGCATGCTTTGGTCAACAAAATCAGACAGAGCTAAAGAAACGTAAATCCTCAAAATTTGAAAGTAAAGAAGAAAATATAGGCTGGAAATTGTATTAATTGGAATCAAAGATAAAAGAGGTAAAATGGATTATTATGGTGATCCATTTCGCCAACAGTTCGCAGCGACACAATGTCATCGGTCACCAAGAGAAAATAACTTTATTACGATAATTATGTTTCTACCTAGCTAATCGAGAAGAAAAGAACCCCGAAATTTATCAGTTGACTCCATAGATCCAGTTCTCTGCATTGCTCGAGTAACTAACCAACTCATCTGATTTGAACCACAAACTGATTTCATCCTTAGCTGTCTCAGGGCCATCGCTTCCATGAATGATATTTCTGCAAAGCAGAACATTAAGTTGTCCTATTCAAGAACTAATCAAAGTCTACTACAATGAACCAAGAAAGGGTAGTTTGGAAGTGAAAGACTGCATGGTAAAGAAAACGACAACTCAGAACCGGTTTGAAACAATACCTTCCAACAACAACAGCTAGATCACCTCGGATGGTTCCAGGTTCTGATTTTTGTGGGTCCGTGGCTCCAATCAGCTTCCTCCCGTATTTTATCACTCCTTCACCTTCCCAAACCTGTAGAAGTAAAAAGAAAAAGAAAAAAAAAAGATTGAATTCAGCTATATCCCAAGTTGTCAGACAAGGAAATGGAAGATGAAGTTCTTCTAACCATTGCAATGACAGGGCCAGAGCTAAGGAAGTCGCACAATCCATTGAAGAAAGGTCTTTCCTTGAGATCATGATAATGCTTCTGGGCAAATTCCTTTGAAGGGATCACTATTTTGATCGCCACAAGCTTAAAACCTTTCCGCTCAAACCGTGATATGATTTCTGAAATCTGGATACAAAGAAGCTGCCTCAGAGCATATATTTCCTCCCAACCCCCAAAAAATAAATTGAAAACAGTGAAATAAAACTGAATACGCAAACTGAATTTAGGTCTAAATGGTGCAACTTCATTATAATTTTCCTCCCAAACTAGCTAAAAATACAGAACCAGAAAGATGTAAACATCATGTCTCTCTGTCAGGACTTTGGATAGTACCACTTGGCTAGGAGACCGGTGGTAAAAGCAAACATTGAGCAAACAGAATCGAGACCCCTAAAGACATTATAAGCAGTTAAATGCACTAACAGATACAAAATGCAAGACTTGAACATTATTTCCAAATGCCATGGTGCTAAGAAACATATCTAATTTGGTAGTTATCTCACCAGCCCTCTCTGCACCCCATCGGGCTTGATAGCAATGAAAGTGCGCTCCATCTGAATAGTGAAGAAAAAGTGTTAACTTTCACAAGATAGATGAAAGGAAATGAAGAGACAAGGATGTTAGTCCTGGCAAAGAATATAAAATCATTTGCTAGCTTATGTACCTCTGCAGCATGTGCTTCCTGCTCCTGAAGCATGTAAGCTGCAATAATAAGAGCAATATTAATTGAAAATCATAAATGGACTGAGGCAATTCAAGGTATGTGTAGTGCATTGTGTGTAAACATGATAGAATTGATCAACAACTATGGAGAAACTCTTTTATTCAGCAAAAGTTTTTTTTCCTTTTTTTAAAGAAAGAAGAAATTAAAGCTCTTGAATTTTCAAAGCTGAGGATCAAGATGCAGTGTCGGGAAAAACAGGAGAAAAGTTTAAAACTTGAAAGACTTCCATCACATTGTTTCAATCCATTACCATGCTTGAACATAGTGGAATTGATGTAGAAGAGTTCCAGATGCCCCAATGTTAAATATTAAACAAGGGACTAGACTCCTCTTCCTTAAACCCCCCACTTAGAAATGCTTATTTTTCTCTCGCCTCTACTCTCAAGTCTCAGGCCACAATGACAATTTGTTTAAGCCAACAATAGAGATATAAAACAGGTAAGACAACAGAGAAAGCTATATATAGTCCACAGACATTGAGGCGTTCTGTATCTACGACTATTACTTCGATCCATATATCCATACAACAAGCAGATCTGTAAAATCTAGAGAGAAACTTGGCCTCTTTTTTTATTTTATTTTCTTTTTGATAAGTAAGAAAAACCTGGCTTCTCCCAAATAATTCCCTTCTCTATCTTGCAAAACAGGACTCTAGATCTCAAATGTTCAAGGGCGTCAGCACAAATCATTCTTCCAAACCAAAGTCACAACTTAGGAATAAAAGGCCATAAAGGACAACAGATCACCTTTATAAAAAAGATATGAGGTCCTGCACATACATGGTTGAGATATAATCAAGTACAAAATGTTGTAGATAACCAGTCAGAGCTTCACATACTTCATGGCTGCCTAGAAGCATTATAAAATATTCAATTTTAATTACAGAAAAATAAAAATAGTTTCTGTCCAAACCTGCTGCAGGAAGGGCAAGGGCCCCAGTAATCCATCCTTTTGACGCGTTTCCAGAATTTGTCCTCCCATATGAAGTTAAAGAGGGCACTTTTCCTCTGAGTGAAACTGCCGCAGCTGCAGCCACAGCTTGACCTTCTACAGTTGTATACAACTCAGTGAGTAAAGATACTTGTGTTATATACTTGTATATACTTTTATCATACTTGATGCGCATCCGACAAATTCAATTCCAAAAGATGTAGTTTATAAAAAAATCAGTTGAACAGAGAAACACACAAGAACAAATTAAAAACACCAATTTTTTGGCAATGAAGTCAACAGAGATCTGTGTGGGAAATTGTTAACAGAGCTAATATATAACATGTATAAAAAGATGAGTGAAAACATGAGAAAGGAAAGAATTCAGATAAAAAAATTAGCATAAACTAGAGGTGAAACTAGACCAACAAAACATGTTCATCAATTGGTTTGGGGTTATCACACAATAATCATATCAATAGAACTTTATAAATTAAAACAAAACCAAACAAAACAAAAGAGACCTTGCAACAGGGTATTGGGTTCCTTGGCATCTACAAGCAGGGCCGGCCCTGGGTATAGGCCGACAAGGCGGCCGCCTAGGGTCCCCAAATTTTGTTCAGAAAATGGGGCCCCAACTTAGACAAAGTTTTTATACTAAGTTAAAAAATATATGTATATTTTTAAGCTTAGCCTCAATCAAATAAAAGGCCACCAATTATTTTGATTTTACCTTTATCAAAATCTACCTAAGTTAGTCTTTTATATATTGAACTCAAAATAAAATTATTTTATTAGTAAATAGCCCAAATTAGATGCAGTTCTTCAAAAAAATTTATTCTGGAAAATGAAAAAGTCTGTAAAAGTGCTAAATAATTTAAAAATACTGTAGTGTTCTTTTCCAAATTCATGAATTATTTGTAGAAACATTATTGAATGAAATGTGAGGAGAAAAAGTCTTAAGTGATATTTGATGAAATTATTTATTTTTTTATATTTATAACTATAAATTATTTAGTTTTTTTTTAATTCCTCGACTTGTAATTTTTTTCTACTCTTCAACTATTAAATGATTATTTGGTTATAAAAAATTCAAAAATCTTCTTTTTTTTTGAACAAATAACAATTCTGAAAAAAAAACTAGCCTTAAATACATAGGTTAATAGGTCCCAAAAAAATATAGGTTATCAAATATATTCAGATTTTTGCATTTTTAACAAAAAAATAGAATAAAAAGACTAAAAGACACAAGAATAAACATCTTAACAAAAACCTTGTTGACTTCATGTAAAAAAAAATAATCTTGAAGTTTGATTTTACTTTTCCAAGATTTTTGTCCTTAAAAATTTATGAAGACCCCATTTTAAAAATTCACCTAACACCCCTAAAAACCCAGGGCTGCCCTGCATACAAGTTTAAACAAAGCACGGGGATATGTATTTATATATTGATAACCCCCAAGGAACAAAATATTACATTAATTGCAGAAAACAAAATGAAATCATTTAAAATAGGACGTCAACCCAAGAATTAAACGGTGAGTGTCAGAAAACACGATCAGCAGATTTCAGAAGAACATCAAAATTTACCTGAATCAAATGAACTACAAGATCTAACAAACAATATGTAACTACAATTCAGACTATAAAATACGGAAATTAAATACCATAAGATAAAAACAACAAAGGACTCAACAAAGCTCTATAAATTTAGCTCTAAAACAACAGAACTCCAAACATTTAAACAAAAAAAGAAAGCGTTAATAAATTTTTGAAAATGCAATAATTATTGATCAAATGATGATCCAATTCCAACAAAGATAACAATAACTCACATATCGACGACGATCATGGCTGAGAGATTGTAGAAAGGAATCAGCATTCCAGCTAAATGTATAGCCCGACGAGGTAAACTACGTGAAGAAGAATGAAGAAAGGGATTGAAATGTGAGAGAGATTGTGGAATTTACCAGCAAAAACATGAGAGCTCTGCCTCGAAGCAGAGAGCAGAGACCTCGCAGCTCGAGAAGCAGATCTGCAGATCTGAGAGCTCATCTTCGGTTGTCACAAGGTGTTGAAGAAATCTCTCTCCGATGGAGCTGTAGCAGGAGAGAGAGAGAGAGAGATGATACTTTTTGTCGTGAACGAAATGGAAAGGTCGGCTCAAACCCTAAACTGTTGTGGAGTGAGCCGATTGAAGGTGTGATTCCATTCGTAACAGACAACCTTAACGAAAACCCAACGACGCCGTTTAACCCTCCTTGGCTTATGACGGATTTCGCTTTGATGATTGGTGAATATCATTTGTTTAATTTATAATATTACGAGCGTGTTGGTTTAAATGACTATTTGGGATAGTTTTTAAGTCAAATTTAAAAAAAAATTAATTTTAAAAGAAAATATTAAATAAAAAAAGTGATAGTATTTGAAATAATTTTAAAAGTAAATGTTAAAAAAAATATGAAATAAAAAATTAATTTTTTTTGAATTGTCTTGAAAAATGTACATGATTATTAACCCAAACAAATCAGTTTAAAACTGAACTTTTTAGAAAAAGTTAACTTTTTTATTGATCCCAAACATGATCTGGGTTTATTTTTTAAACATTTTTTCTAATAATTCAGAAAATAGTTAAGAATAATTTAATAAGTATCCCTATAATTTTTTTGCTTATACATTTAATTTTAAATTAATAAACACAAACTTCACATTTTAAACACATGGGCATGTTTGGATCGATATATTGCTTTAAACTGGATTCGATTAAACAGAATGTGAGGTTGTATTTCAGAATTTGTCTCGCTAGATAACAAATTACGTATTTGTATCACGAAATTGGAACTAACAATCTAAAAAATTAGATTAGTAATAATACATTCATAGCATTAATAATACAACTCTCATTTGTATTATTAGTACCTGACTTTAGATTAGCTTTACTCTTCACCTAACGGTCAAAAATAATTATACACTTCTTATTTCATTTTTTATCATACCTTGACCAAACATAAATTAAATTTCTCACTGTACATATAATTTATTGGATAAATTACACTGACCATCCCTCTGGTTTCTGACAAAAATACTGACCACTCATGCAGTTTTAAAAATTACACTAATACCCCATCAGATTTAATTTTAACATCAAATTAGTCCAAAAGTTAAAATTTTCGTTTATTTTTAGCGAAAACCACCCGGAGCACTCCAAAACCACTGTCTCACCCCCAAAACCGCCTTTAAAACTGCCATTCCCCAAACCCAAACCCACTGCCCCCACCGTAAACCACCAAACCACCACCGTAAACCACCAAACCAAACCACAACCGTAAACCACCTAACCACCACCGTAAACCACACAACCAAACCACAACCGTAAACCACCCAACCACCACCGTAAACCACCGTCCCACCCAAAACCCAAACCCAAACCCACTTCCCCCACCGTAAACCACCAAACCACCACCATAAACCATTGCCTCCCTCCGGCGCACGCCCCCAAGCCCACGGCCGCACGCCACCGTCGTCCCCCACCCTCACCACTGACCCCCTACCCAAACCCACTGTGCATATATATATATATAATATCTTTGCTCTCTCTCTCTCTCTCTCTTTATATCTATATATAACGGTGGGTTTAGGGGCGTACGGCGTGCGCCGGGGGGAGTGCGATGGGGACG
>JAOTRH010178950.1:0-12080 GCA_034768845.1 Heliamphora exappendiculata | reverse complement strand
CCGAGAAAGGGCAAAGAGAGAAATAAAATTAATTTTTCTTAATTTTCTTGGAAGAAAAATTAATTTGACCAGTGATTTGAGAGAAATAAAAATAATTTTTGGGGATTAAAATTTGAGATTATTATGAAATTAGGGCAAAGAGAGAAAAAAAAGATTACAAAAGAAAAAGATGAAAGGAATGGCAAAATAGTAAAAGTCAATTTTTTATTATCAGTATTTGCACGACAAATCTAACAAGGGAGAACAGTGTAATTTCATAGACCACAAGGAAAGTTTCTGTAATAAACTTAAACCTCATAAGACATAAGTGTAATTATCTCTAATTGTTATTAATTCTCTTAATTAATTTTGTATTTATTTTGTAATTAAATAATAATAATTATTATTATTATAATAAATTTTGTAATGAGGATGAGTAGCTATAGATGAGCCTCTCAAAATTAAAAAAGAATTGACGAAATTATCAACACCTATCCCCTTTAATTACATGACAAATCAAGAATACAGTTGATAAAAACACATTATTGGAAAAGATAAGATGGGGCAAAAAAAAAATGTACGATGAAAATAGCTGCTTTTATACTGATAATAAGATATTGTGATAACACAATCTCTTAATATCCGTTTGCAAAATATCCGTGGATATCTTTATGCACACACCAATTTTCAGAAATCAACGACCACATTTTCATCGCGTCTTTCAAACAAGATCAGAATAAAATGTCTTATTCAACTCTTGCAAAATTCATTTGGAACAGAAAAACTCCACAAAGGTAGTTGGGGAAAATGGCGAGTTCGGAGGCTTCAACCTCAAAACGTCAATCCTCGAATTCACCAGCTTCAGCAACGAATGTACGCAGCTTCTTACCATTTCCCCATTACTGACCCAAAAATCCCACCCAATTTTAGGTATCGATCAACACCAATTGTAAACCTTAACCCTAGTTCAGATTTGGGGTTGACAATTTTAGGTATTGATGTATGTATAACTCTCTCTCTCTCTCTTTGTGTCTCTCTATGGAGCTTTGTCGTTCTGAGAATCCAAATAACGAACAGATCTAGATCCCGTAGCGCTGGTGGATTGCCTGGTCGAGGAAGGCGCGCACCGCTCACGGCAGAGCGCCACCGTGGGAAGGTCGTCAAGCTTAGAGCTTGTACAACCCATTCTTATACTGTTATTCAAGAAAGATGACAAAATTGAGCAAATCACCGTTGCAGCAGAAGGTGGGAATGGGATATTGTGGGAAAATGAACCCCGGACATGGCCGTGAATTTAGGGTTTGGATGTTGAAGGAGAGGAGAATCTTGACAGCGGGAAGTCCATCGTCGGTGGGCCATAGGGGTTGCGATGAAGAAAGAGGGGGCTGGGTGGGTGGAGAGAGGTTCATGAAATCCCAACCAGAGCTAGGGTTTTGGTGAGGCGGCAGAGCTGTGTGCGCGGTGGGGGCCAAATCTGCTAGCAGTGCCTCACCTCCCCCTTTATTTTTTTGCAGCTTCTTATAGACATGCCAAACCCTTTTTTTTTTGGGCATATGGCCTATAGAATTCAACCAATTCATAAAAAGTATCAAATAACATTCCAATCTTAGGCTCCTCTACTCGCTCTTCTATATTTTGATTTTTCTCAACTTTATTTTTAATATTCACATCATTGAATTCAATACTTTGAGGACTGCATGAAACTTCTTCTTCCATTTCATTGCAATATCAAGTATGACACATGAAGTGAAGAGCAATAACTATAAAATTACAAAAACATAAAAAGAACATCTACTCATTTAGATAATTCATCAAACATCTAGTGGGCAATAATATATTTTAAGATTCTTAAACAGAAAAGGCCAACAATAATCATTTAGTCAATTATTCAGTGTTATACACGAGTTCTACACAGAATAGATCAAAATGATAAAAATTGTATGTACACAACCCTCACTATTGTAAGTGTTCTAAAATAAAACAACAGAGTGTTATTTAGAGGTTAGAGAGAGTAAGAGATTGCAATCTGAGTTACCTAATTTTGCAAGTGAAGCGTTGTAAAAGAAATTAAAACAAGAGAAACAAAACCAAGATCAAACAAAAAAACTTGAATGTCCAACAGTGGAAAACCTCGTTTCTTCAATTTGCGTTTCAGAGAAGCAACTGCTTTGTTATAAGAGACCAGCTGAGACTCACGAGACTTTAAAGTGCGAGTAAACTACCGTTCCTTGATAATATAAAAGATAATGTACCTGAAATGGTTGCATGCTTTGAAATATACTTGGTTGATATGGGAAAAGTTCTGTATGAGGAATATGCTGAGATGAAAAGCTTTTTTGTTAGTACAAATCTAACTCGAGTGGGTTTATTCTACTATTGTGTTGAGATTGTTGGGTAAAAAAGTTCTAGTACAAAAGTATAAAATTATTTTTATTCTATTATTAAAAAGATGATGAGATAAGGGTACACTAAATTTCTTACCACTGTATCTCGCCTCTCAATTCTAACAAATTCAACATTCTCATTACTAAAATCTTTATCCTGAAAAAATACAAACAAAAGTTAGCAAATGGAATAAAAATTATATTTGGACACTAATAAAAAAATAAAAATACTTGATTACCATTTGTAAAATATTGTCATCGGTTATGATTTTTGTTCTTTTCTTTCATGCTATTTTTTTCTTAATAGCTGTTTCAACAATACTTTGGTTTCGTTTACATGGTGACCACCCCTTTCGACGTGCAACTAATGAATCAACTATGTATGCACTCTTTTGATATTGCAAAGCTTTTTTTACATGACATTGAATTAACTTCGCCTTCCTTAAACTTTTGTTTTAATCTACGTACATGTGCCAACACTTTCTCATATCTTTCTTGAGAATCTTGTGCCAATTTCGTAAACTCATCAAACTGATTATGCATATTGTCATAGTAGCATGATTCAGGTTTTACAGATGAATTATCATTACTAATTCAAACTTTCGTGTAACTCTTTTTTTACAATTTTGATCCATCTTGTCAAATTGTATTTATCAAGAAAGGAATAAATTCCCTTTTCTAAGAATAACACAATGTCTGCACAATATTTCTCAAAATTCAAATAGTTGACAACTATAATTTGCTTCACAACCATTCTCCTTAAAACAAATTTTGAAAGTTACATGTTTTTTTCTCTCTCCAAGTAATACATCTTCTTTGACTTTATATTCTGAAAAACCATCACTTTTATTACTTAAAGACAAGTGACAATAAATCTTTCTTAACAACTCTTGTTGGACCTTTTTAAATTTTGAAATAGTGTAAACGCTCTGAAATTATTTTTCCCTCAGAAATACTTATGCCAGGGATGTTCGAGTTTAGTGAGTTAAAGTCAGCTTCATTTTCATTTTTCACTTTTTTTTGCCAATACATTTTTATATTGCTTCACAAACTGTTTTAATGTGGTCTTGCAATTGATATACTCATAAAAGAACGCAAGCATATTTTTACTTTGCTGGGTGGTTGACATTCCTACCCAAAAGATTTCTTTCACAAATGTAGGCATCCTTCTATACCTCTCGTCATATAAGCCAAGTAACCATTCGTTGTTTCCAAGTTCATACTTCTTAATAGAATTACCTCAGTGTTCTTCAAATTCTTCTGTTGTTAAAGAGTCATAAACTGCATTTTGCATATGAAATTTGATCGTTTTATATTTTTTATAACCTCTCAATTTATCAAGCATCTTTTTTATGATATGCCATAAACACCATTGATGTGGTGCATTAGGAAAAACAGTCTCAATGGCCTTTTTCATTATTTTATCTTGATTCGTTATTATTGCTTTAGGAGGACAGCCAGACATACAAGTAAGTCAAGTATTGAATAATCATGTAAATGTCTCTATGTCTTCATGTGATATTAGTCCACATCCTAATAAAATAGATTGCCTATGATAATTCACCCTATAAAAAAAGCAAAAAGCATGTCGTATTTGTTCACTAAATACGTAGCATCAAAAGTTGCCACGTTACCAAACTCCTTGAATGCCGCCCTACTTCTTGCATTTGCTCAAAATACATTTCGTAATCGACTATTTTCATTTAAGTCCATGGAAAAATATAAGTTGAAATTATTAGCTTATATTTTCGCAAAGTAGTTATGCATAGCACTGACATCTCCTTCTCCACGCCGTAAACGTTAGACTTTCTTAATATAATTCTTCACAATCCTTTTTCTAAAAAAGATAAATTCTCATGTTAACCTGCAAGAAGTACAAATGAATTAAAATTCTTATTTATTCTAATTCCAACTATACCATTTATTTCAAGCATCCTTCTCACATGCGGTTAAAGTACCTTTATTAGACTTAAAAAATCGAGATTTACTTGAACTCATCATATGATTATGGTCAACTACTAAGAAACTTAACATCCAACTTTCACTGGGACAAAAAATCGCATTAAGTCCAATTTTGCATCCTGTTTTTGTTTATAGTCTCAACCTAGCTGGGTTGGTACTTTTAATTTTTGACTTTCTCGCATGACTATAACAAAGTGTTAAATATTTTTTCTCCCCATTAGCTCCCATTCTCAAGTTTCTTTTGAACATAAAAAAATCATTTTGTTTGGCATACCTTGAAAAATATTCATAAATCTCATCAATAGAATTGAACCTCATTCCCACTTTAGGATCTTCAACTTTATCTGGTTTGATATGGTTTTCTTCGGTGCCTAATTTCTTTAATTCAACTTTAATATTTTCTTTGTTTAATTTTTCACTTGAATAATCACATAATAATTCATCTCCCATTCTCACATTCCAATCCTAAAAGTTTTTGTACTACTTTAGTTATAATATATATATTAAGGGTGGATAAAAGTTGTCAGCCTAAAGCCTAACCTAGATACATGGGGACCAAAAGTTCCACTAACGAGGCCAATCCAAAACAGGCCACTCCAGCATTTAAAGAAGCTCGGTCCACCATTTGTTCGGGCCACACAAGTTCGGCCCACCCCAGAGAGGGGCAGTCCGGACGAATGAAGCCCACGTCGACCCTTAGGAGGAAAGATTAAGTTTTCATCCTTGATACGATTTGATTGGATAAGTATGATGAAAACAAATTAGAATCAAATCTAGAGGATAGGAAGCAAATCTCTAAAGAATCAAGAGGGAGAATCCTAGAAGGATTCAGCCTCATAGGGTTTCGACCCCTATATAAAGGAAGACACTCTTAAACCACAGGTACACAATTCTCAACTTAAGCTCTTGACTAGAAACCTCTTTGAGAGATATCTAATTTGAGCGTCGGAGTACCTCCCGGTCACAATCGGTCGAAAGACGCTAACGGCGTTCTCTGCCTTGCAGGAGTTTGGCGACGGAGTAGGGAGCTCGCAGTGAGTTGGGCGGCAAGGAGTTTGGCCCATATTCTATTAGGGGTCATCAATATTAGGCCAATTTGTTTGGTCCTGATTGTGCTGAATAGACCAACCAGTTTGTAACGCGCACAATTTGGCGCCGTATGTGGGAACGACAATCTCAAATCAACGGAATCATGAGCCAAACTCCGACGGGATTCAATTGAAGCCGTACCAGGGGGATATCCCCCAAAGATCCATCCATGTCATTCCAGAAAGGCCAAAGGCCCTCAGAATCCCTTCAGAAGTACAAAGGCGTAGGGACGATGCCTCACACAATTGAAGGCAACTGCGATACTCAGCAACCAGTTCCAGGGGGGAACGACCCTCTCCTCCACCTTCGAGAGAAAGGGGGAGACTAAAAGAAAGACTGGCAAGACAAGATAGGATCATCAATAATCTAGAAGAAAGAATGGAGCAGCGTGACATGGAGATTGATGAACTCAGGCGACTAATTCAGGGGCAGGAGGCTGGAAGGGAGCCTCGTGTGAGGCGAAGAGATAGTCCTAAGCAAGAGGAGACTGAGCACAGTCCGGCATCCTATAGTCTGAGTCACCCTCGGAGGCGGAGGCGTAAAGAACCCGCGGTAAGCCTAAGAAGTTCTAAAACTATCAAAACGAAATCATTTCGGCCAATCCATAAAAGGGTTGCTCCGGCTGAGCTGGATCCAAATCAAGACCTACGGCTATGGCTGGAGAGAATGATGGATTCTAGATTGCAACATGGCAGTGGCCGAACAGCCCAGGACATGGCAAGGAGGGCTCTTGAGCATATCTCAGTGTCACCATTGACTGAAGTCATAGAGAATGGTGATCCACCTCGCAAGTTCTCTCCACCAAAGTTTGAGATGTATAATGGGAAGACAGACTCAGTGAGCCATGTTCGGCAGTACAGGCAAGCAATGGCGCTTTGGAGTGGGAATGATGCCCTCTTTTGCCGCATGTTCCCATCCAGCCTGGGGAAAACAGCCCTCAGTTGGTTCCATAAGTTGCCACCCCATTCCATAATGAATTGCCAGCAACTGACTGAGTCTTTTACTGCTCGATTTATCAGTAACAGTAGGCAGCCGAAGAGTTTTGACACATTGCTGGCCCTGCGAAAGAACAACGAAGAAACAATTCGAGAGTATGCTCGACGCTACTCGGAGACTTACAACGAGATTGAGGACTGCAGTGAACAACTTGCTGTGCCATCGTTTAAGATCGGGCTGCCCCAGAGTCGCTTGAGACAGTCCCTCATGAAGAAGACCGTTTCGACAATGTCCAAACTAATGGTGAAGATAGGGTAACATGCAAAGGTAGAAGAATATATAAGCCAAGCCGAGCAAAGTGTGACCTTAGTAAAGCAGCCAGAGAAGGGGGACAAAGGCCGAAAAGACCAGAAGTTCAGGAGGCCATTCTAGGAAAAGAAGGAATCAGTGGCTTACTAGGCCGTGCAAACGATATTCAAGGAGCCCCTGCATAAGCTCCTAGACCATATCAAGGGCAAGCCTTATTTCCAGTGGCCCCCGAAGTTGATGGGAGATCCGAACAGACGTGATTAAAAGAAGAAGTGCCACTATCATCGAGATCATGGCTACCTGACTAGAGAGTGCATGACCTTCAAGAGACACTTGGAGTACTTGGTGCAAGCAGGGCATTTACTTGAATTCATTGACGCCGAGAAAACTGCCCGGGAAGGAATGAACCGTGAACAAGACCAGATGGCTGAACAAGGAGATCCTCCACTTGGCGTGGTAAAGATGATCCATGGCACAGCTGAGCCGATCACCCGATCTACAGTTCGGCACCATGTCAAGACCATTACACATGCCATGAATGTGGATGAGGGTAAGCGAAGGAGAACAGAAGATGACTCCAGTCAAGGCCAACCTAGGGGGATTGGCTTCTCATAGGAGGATCTTGAAGGAATTCATCGACCTTATAATGACGCCTTAGTTCTAACACTGCGCATTGCCAATTACGACGTAATGCATGTGCTAGTAGACCAAGAGAGTTCGGTGGAGATCATGTACTACAACCTATTCCAAAAGTTGGGACTGAAAGGCTCAGCGCTCAAAAAGTGCATGACGCCCCTAATCGGTATTGGCACAGACCTAATATGGCCGGTTGGAAGGATCATTGTACCAGTAAAGACAGGCCCCGCAACGGTAAGTACTGAATTTCTTGTTGTTAACCAACTATCTATCTATAATGCTATTGTAAGAAGGACATGGATCCATAGCTTGGGTGCCGTACTCTCAACCTACCATCAATCCCTAAAGTTCCAAGTAGATCAAGAGATAGTTAAAATCAAAGGACACCAACATGCCGCAAGGTAGTGTTTCCTAGCAACATTGAAGAGCCTCGAACAATATCCAGAAGTGAAGACTGTTGAGATGGAGGAAGGACCGAGGATCTACGATTACAGCCGAACTGCCGAAGAGAAGGTAGTGGAAGAGCTTAAGAAAGTCATCATCAAATCGGAGGACTCAGATCGGTTCTTCTTGGTCAGAACAAGCATGGCCTAACAAGAGGAGACCGAGCTGGTTAAATTTTTGAAGGAAAACAAGGAGATCTTCGCATGGACGCCGTACGAGATGCCGGGGATAGATCCCAAAGTGATCAACCACCGGTTAAATGTGGATCCCCAGAGAAAGCCAGTGATACAGAAGCTTAGGAAATCGGCTCCGCAACTTGCAGAGGCAGTGGTTGAGGAAGTCCATAAATTGAAGGAAGCCGGGGCCATTATTAAGGAAATCCACTACCCGGCCTGGTTGGCAAATACCGTGGTGGTCAAGAAGAAAGATAGGAGGTGGAAAGTCTGTGTAGACTTCACCGATTTCAACAAGGCCTACCCAAAAGACTGTTTCCTTCTGCCCCGAATAGACCAGCTCGTCGACTCAACGGTTGGGCATGAAAGGATGAGTTTTCTATATGCATATAGAGGGTACTATCAGATTGCCATGTACTCCCCGGACATGGAGAAGACAGCGTTTATTACTCCTAGAGGAATCTACTATTACAAAGTAATGCCGTTTGGACTAAAGAGCGCTGGTGCCACTTATCAAAGGCTTGCAATGAAGATGTTCGGTGAGCTGATCGGCAAAACCATGGAGGTCTACATAGACGACATGGTCGTGATGACTAAGCACCCGAACAAACACCTCGAGGATCTGAGAAAGACATTCGACATCCTCAAGGCTTACAAGCTAAGGCTTAACGCCTCAAAGTGTGCCTTCGGGTCAGTTCGAGAAGATTCTTAGGTTTTCTTGTCACTCACAGAGGAATAAAAATGAACCCCGAACAGATTTCAGCTATCCAAAACTTGAAAAGCCCGCAGAGTATGAAGGAAGTCCATAAGCTTACGGGAATGGCTGCAGCAGTGAATTGGTTCATTAGCCGAGCATCCGATCGGTGCTACCCGTTCTTCAAAGCAATGAAGAGGGATAACCAGTTCGGGTGGGATGAAGAAAGTGAGAAAGCCCTAACTGGACTAAGGCAATACCTCTCGTCTCCCCCACTTCTAACAGTGCTAAACAGTGGTGAGACGCTATTTTTGTACCTCGCAGTATCAAGTCGTGTGGTAAGCACCGTGCTCCTGAAGATAGAAGACAAGGTCCAGAAGCCAATCTACTACATGAGCAAGGTCCTTCTTGACCAAGAGACAAGATACTTTCCATTAACGAAGCTTGCACTGGCCCTGGTCATTGCCTCTCGCAAACTCATCCATTACTTCAGAGCTCATCCGATCAAGGTAATCACCTAACATCCTCTTCAAGCATTACTTTGCAACGCTGACTTTTTAGGAAGAATTGTGAAATGGGCCGTGGAGCTTGAGGAGCACGACATCAATTTCATCCCACGAACGGCCATAAAAGGTCATGTAGTGGCCAATTTCATCGCTGAGTTTAGCCAGGAGAACTGTTTGGATGGTATTGGGGCAAATCACCGAGCAAACTGCCCAAGACGACAGCTATTCCAATGATACTTTGAGGCTCTACGTGGACGGCTCTTCATGCAACAAAGGGGCTGGGGCAGGGATAGTACTGTATAGCCCAGATGGAACCCTCATGGAAAAGACTGTTCGGTTGGACTTCCAAGCCACCAACAATGAAGCCGAATATGAAGCCCTCTTAGCCGGACTCCGAGACGTCAAGGAACTGAAGGCTAGGAAAGTAAAGAGATTCTGTGACTCTCAGTTGGTCGTGAATCAGTTCAAGGGAGAGTACGCGGTGAGGGATGATAGAATGCATGCATATGTTCAGTTGGCCCAACAACTAGCAAAGGCCATCCCAACCTATGAGATTATCTAGCTCTCATCCAAGGAGAACAGCCATGCCGACTCCCTGGCATGCTTAGCATCAGCTGTTAGCTCTGAGAAAAAAATGGTAATTTCAATGGAAGTCCTCCAGCAACCGAGCATAGTCATCAGCAAAGACGAGCAGATCTATTGTTCGGAGCTGGGTCCCAGCTCGATGGATCCATTGAAAAACTATTTGGTAAAAGATGAACTACCAGCTGACCAAAGAGAAGCTCAGGTTATAAGGCGGAAGGCAGCCAGGTTCTGGGTATCCAGTACGGGAGATCTGTATAAAAAATCCTTCACCGGGCCATACCTCTACTGCATGCACCCGAACAAAGTCCAAGACCTCTTGTTCGAAACACATGAAGGAATTTGTGGTGGCCATACTAGAGGGCGGTCATTAGCTCACTGAGCAATTTTTCAGGCCTATTGGTGGCCTTACATACAAAAGGACACAGAGCAGTATGTCCAGAAGTGTGAAAAGTGCCAAAGGTTCAACCCGAACATACACTTCCCAGCCAAAGACCTCTCCCCACTCACAAGTCCATGGCCCTTTGCCCAGTGGGGATATGACATAGTAGGCCCCTTCCCAAAGGCCACAGGCAACTGAAAATATCTCCTCGTTGCCATGGACTACTTCACTAAATGGGTGGAAGCTGATCCCTTAGCCAATATCAAGGACGTTGATGTAAAGAGGTTCACTTAGAAGAGCATCAACACCCGGTTCGGCATCCCCCAAGCAATTATCTCTTATAACGGTACTTAGTTTGATAGCTCCCTAGTTAAGAATTTTTGTTCGGGGCTTGGGATCAAGAACAACTTCTCTACCCCAACGTACCCTCAGAGTAATGGGCAGGCAGAGGCTACCAACCAGACCATCATCGACGGACTGAAAAGAGGCTGGATGCCGCTAAGGGGAGGTGGGTCGAAGAACTGCCCTCAGTTCTATGGACTTACCAAACTACTCCAAGAAGGTCTGCGGGTGAAACCCCCTTTTTTCCTAGCTTATTGGTTGGAGGCGGTCATACTATTAGAGGTTGGGTTACCCATCATCCGAACAGAGGTAAGTACCCCCGAAGTAAATAATAGAGCAATGGCTTTGGAACGACGCGTGCCTCTTTAGAAACTAATCAGAGCTCGCCACGTCAGCAACGCAAGGCTCGAGGCAAGTCGTCATCAATTATTAGAGAAGCCCAAGGGATCTGGGCAACTGAGCCATCACCTAAAGAACCGAATATTAAACTCCGAACAACGGATCACCCCTTGGAACCCCATCACTCGATAGATATCCCGAACAACTTCACCGCATGAATACCGTGCAACATGGATTGTCAACCGAACAAATACTCAAAGCTCTGGCCCTTCACTGAGCAGACCAGCCGATTAAAGAACTAGAGCTGGGAGTAGTTGAGGGTGGATAAAAGTTATGGGCCTAAAGCTCAACCCATATACATGGGGGCCAAAAGTCCCACTAAGGAGGTTAGTCCAAAACACGCCGCTCCAGTACTTAAAGAAGCCCGGGTCACCATTTGTCCGGGCCACACAAGTTTGGCCCACCCCAGAGAGGGGCAGTCCGGACCAATGAAGCCCACGCCGGCCCCTAGGAGGAAAGATTAAGTTTCCATCTCTGAGACGATTTGATCGGATAAGTAGGATGGAAACAAATCATAATCAAATCTAGAGGATAGGAAGCAAATCTTTAAAGAATCAAGAGGCAGAATCCTAGAAGGATTCAACCTCATGGGGTTTCAACCCCTATATAAAGGAAGGCACTCTCAAACCATAGGTACGTAATTCTCAATCCAAGCACTTGACTAGAAATCTCTTTGAGAAATATCTAACTTGAGCGACAGAGTGCCTCCCGGTCACAACCGATCAGAAGGCGCTAACGGCATTCTCTGCCTTACAGGAGTTCGGCGACGAAGCAGGGAGCTCTCAGTGAGTTCGGCGGTAAGGAGTTTGGCCCATACTCTGTTCGGGGTCATTAATATTTGGCCAATTTATTTGGTCCTGATTGTGCAGAATAAACCAACCAGTTTGTAACGCGCGCGCGCGTGCACACACACACACACACACACACACACACACATATATATATATATATATATATATATAAAGATAAGATTAAGAAAATAGGACTTCTATACTAAATTTTCACAAAAAATAGAAGTGCAGAAAATTTACATCTAAGTACAATTAAAGTGTAGAATATCGGATTGTAATTCATGTCCGAGCACAATTAAAATATACATGTCTGCCCAATAATAATTGAGCCAACAAAAAATACAATTACATGAAATCCATATCATGCACCTAGCAGAGAAAGTAAAACAATCGTTAATGTTGGAATATTAGATTTAGATTGATTAGAATATTAGATTGATTAGATTGATTTTATTCTGATTTGATTTTATTC
>JAOTRH010178939.1:0-12081 GCA_034768845.1 Heliamphora exappendiculata | reverse complement strand
CGCGTGAGGACCAGGCAGCACCGGTCATCGAGGAGGTGACGCTCGGTGAGCCGCGCGCCGACGAGCTGCGCGTGCGCATCCTCGCCGCCGGCGTCTGTCACACCGATCTGCGCGCGCACAAGGGCCTGGCGTGGAACACGCCGCGGCCGATCGTGCTTGGGCACGAGGGCGCGGGCATCGTCGAGGCCGTGGGCAGCGGCGTGCTGCATCTGAAGGCCGGCGACCGCGTCGTGCTGTCCGGATCCAGCTGCGGCGTCTGCCCGTCCTGCCGCGACAACCTGCCGAGCTACTGTCGTGAGGTGATTCCGCGCAGCTTTGGCGGTGCGCGCATGGATGGCACCTCCGCGCTGTCGCAGGATGGCAGACCACTGCATGGTCATTTCTTCGGCCAGTCGAGCTTCGCCAGCCACGCCGTCGCCGATGCGCGCGGCGCGGTGAAGATCGATGCCGATGTGCCCTTCGAGGTGGTTGCACCGCTGGGCTGTGGCGTCATCACCGGCGCGGGCGCCGTGCTCAAGTCCTTCGATCTGCAGCCGGGGCAGACGCTGGCCGTATTCGGCGCGGGCAGCGTCGGGCTCTCGGCCATCCTGGCGGCGCGGCTCGCGGGCGCACGGCAGATCATCGCGGTGGATCCGCTGCCGGCGCGGCGCGCCCTGGCGCTGGAGTTCGGCGCGACCGCGGCGCTGGATGCCGCGGAGCCGGACATTGTCGCGGCGGTGAGGGCGCTGTTGCCCGGCGGCGTGGACTACGCCCTGAACACCACCACCGTGCCGGCCGTGTACGAGGCCTCGCTGCGGGTGCTGGGCATGCGAGGCGTCGCGGCCTTCGTGTCGGCGCCGCCGCAGCCGCTGGCCGTGCCGTTGCCGCTGCTGCTCGGCGGGGGCCGCAGCCTGCGCGGCATCATCGGCGGCGATGCCGCGCCACAGGTCGTGATCCCGATGCTGCTGGATTTCTGGCGGCAGGGGCGTTTTCCGCTGGACCGTCTGGTCACGCGCTTTCCCTTCGAGCGTATCGCCGAGGCTTTCGACGCCTTTCGCCACGGCAGCGTGATCAAGCCCGTGCTGCTGCTGGACGCCGCGTGAGCCCCGGGCTCATGGCGCGCCTGGCTGCGCTGGGCCGCGAGTTCACGCCCGCGCAGATCGCCGCCTCGCGCGAGCTGTTTGCCGCGGAGGTGCCGCGCCCGGGCGACGTGGCAGGCTGCACCGTGACGCGTGATGTCGCCTACGGCCCCGACGCGCGTCACCGGCTCGACCTGTTCGCGCCCGCCTTGGGCAGCGCGCCGCGGCCAGTGTTCGTCTTTGTGCACGGTGGTGGCTTCGTGCGCGGCGACAAGGGAGCGGCGGACGATCCGTTCTACAGCAATGTGGGCGCGTGGGCCGCGCTGCGCGGTTACGTCGGCGTGACGCTGACCTACCGGCTGGCGCCCGCGCATCCCTGGCCCGCAGGCGCCGTGGACGTGCGCCTGGCGCTGGGCTGGTTGCACGCGCAGGTCGCGCGTCACGGCGGCGATCCCGCGCGCATCGTGCTCTGCGGGCAGTCCGCCGGCGCGGCGCATGTCGCGGGTTGTCTTGCGGGGCATGGACAGGAGTCCGGTACGCCGCTGCTGCCGGCCGCGGCGGTCCTGGTGTCGGGCATGTACGACTTCGCACTCGCGCCACCCAATGCGATGCACGATGCCTATCTCGGCGCGGATCGCACGCTGCACGGCGCACGCTCGACGGTGACCGCGCTGGCGACCACCGATGTGCCCTGCCTGTTCACGGTGTGCGAATTCGATCCACCGGAGTTCCAGCAGCAGGCGCTGCGCGTGGTCCAGGCGCACGTGGGACAGCGCGGCGCCTGGCCGCCCTTCGCCTGGCTTGCCGGGCACAACCATTTGTCGAGCGTGCTGCAGGTCGGCAGCCCGGTCGATTCGCTGGGGCCAGTGATGCAGCGTTTCCTCGCCCACCTGGCACCACCCGCGTGAGCGACGCGCTGCTGTCGGCCGCCTATCGCCGTCGCTTCCTGCTGATCCTGTTCTGCGTCTGCCTGTTCAACCTGGGCGATCGCGCCGTGTTCACGGTGGTGGTGCCGGCGATGCGCGGCGAGCTGCACCTGACCGATTTCCAGGTGGGCATCCTGCAGGGATTCTCCTTCGCGTTGCTGTATGGCGGCCTGGGCGTTCCTGTAGGCCGGTTGGCCGAGCGCTTCAGCCGCGTGCGCATCATCGCGCTGGCCACCGGCATCTGGTCGGTCGCCACGGTGCTGTCCGGCGCCGCGACGAACTTCCTGCTCATGATGGGCGCGCGCGTTGCCGTTGGCATGGGCGAGGCGGGGTTCACCGCGCCCACGGCGTCGCTGGTGGCGGACCATTTCGAGCCGCGGCGCCGCGCCTCGGCCATGTCGCTGATCATGCTGGGCCTGCCGGTGGGAACGGTCATCGGCGCCATCGGTGGCGGCTACGTCGCGCAGCACTACGGCTGGCGCATGGCCTTCGTCGCGCTGGGCGTGCCCGGCGTGCTCGTGGCGCTGCTGGCGCGCGCGCTGCTGCGTGAGCCACAGCGCGGCCTGGCCGATGGCTACGCGCCGCGCACTGCCGCCGTACCTCCTTTCGGCGCCGTACTGCGGCACATCACGCAGTCGCGCACGCTGCGCCACGTGATGCTGGGCGGCGGGATCTCCGCCATCGGCATCCAGGGCGTGGCCGGCTTCATGCCGCTGCTGTTCACGCGCGCCTTCCACCTGCCGATTGGCCAGGCCGCGACGCTGTTCGGTGCCGTGTCGGGGTTGTCGCTGGCCATCGGGTTGCTGCTGGGCGCACTGGGCACCGACCGGGCCTCGCGGCGTGATGAGCGCTGGCCGGCGTGGGGGCCGGCGCTGGCCTTCGTGGCGACGCCGCTATTCTACTTGCTGGGCTTCAACCAGCACGCCGTGCCGGCGACGGCGTTGCTGCTGGTGGGTGGTGGCGTGTTCGCGATGATCTACTACGGTCCGTCGATCGGCATGCTGCAGAACCTCACCCCGCCGTCGATGCGGGCGTCCACGTCGGCGGTGTTCGCCATGCTGATGGCGCTCATTGGTACCGGCGTGGGACCGACGCTGGTGGGCTTTGCCAGCGACCGGTTCGCCGTGGCGGCCTTCACCGGCGGCGACTACCTGGCCCAGTGCGCGCCGGGACGCGCCGCCGCCACCGAAGCACTGGCCACGGCCTGTGCCCAGGCTTCGCTCATCGGACTGCGCGAGGCGCTGATGCTGGCGGTATCGAGCTTCGCGTGGGCGGCGATGCACTACTACCTGGCCTCGCGCAGCCTGCGCGAGGATCTGCAGGCCGCGCGTGCGGTGACCGCGGCGGCGCAGATCGCGCCTGCATCCTAGGCGCTAGCGGTCCCGTTCGCGGCGGTTCTGCACGCGCGGCACGCCCAGGCAGTCGAGCCGCTGCTGGGGTCCGCCGGGACAGGCCCGCTCGATGCCGCCGGGCTGGCGACGCAGTTCCTGGAAACGTTCGCGAACCCGTCGCCGTTCTTCCGGCGGCAGGCGTCGCAGTTCCTCGTAGCGGGCCCGCGCACGTTCGCGCTGCACGGGTGTCATCGAGCGAAACTCGGCGCGGCGCTCCTGGATCCGCGCGCGCTGTTCCGGCTTGAGCGCCTTCCAGCGCTGCAGGCGATCCTTGGCCACGTCGCGCTGCTCGGGTGTCAGGGTGTTCCAGCGTTGCGCACCGGCGGCGAGACGCCCGCGACGCTCTTCGGGCAGGGTGTCCCATTCCTTTTCGAGCGGCCGGAGCACGGCCTGCTGCTCGGGCGTGAGTTCGGCCCAGGCCGGTGCGGCAGCCTGTGCGCCCGAGGCCGCACAGACGAACAGCACGGCGAGCGACAGCGCGTGGGTCAGGGTCCTGGTCGGCGTCATGGCGTCTTTCCCTCGGTGTCGCTCACGCGCCGCTCGCGCGGCTTCCTGGGCGCGGCGGCCTTGTCCGCCGGCTTGTTTTCGGCGTCGATCAATTTCGCGTCCTCTTCCGACCAGTCGGCCAGGAACTCCAGCAGTTCGAGCGGCGGCTGCTCGGTCTTTGCGGGCGGCGGCGGCGGTGGCGGGGCGGTGGCCTGTGCCGCCATCAACAGCAGGGCCTCAAGCAGAGCCATCGCGGCTCCAGTCGAGCCAGCGGTAGAGCTCAAGGTCTTCGTAGAAGTCGGCGTCCAGGTCGTCGGTCATGACCTCGATGGCGTCGGCCTGTGTGGCGACGGCGTCGGTGGCCAGGGGCAGCGTGGCGTGCGGCGCACGCAGCACGATGACGGCCGCGACCAGCGCCGCGGCCGTGAGACCACCCGATGCGTACAGCCAGCCGCGCGGCGCCGGCTGCGCCGATGCCAGCGCGCGGGCGCGTGCCGCGCGTAGCTGCGCGGCGGTGACGTAATCCACGGCCTCGCCGGCACGCAGGGAAGCGCGCAGTGATCGCGCCAGGTCGCGCTCCGGTTCCGGCAGGTCGTCCAGGCTGCTCATGGCCACACTCCTTCCAGATCTTCACGCAGGCTGGCCAGCGCGCGCGACAGATGTGTTTTCACGCTGCCCTCCGAGCAGCCCATGGCCAGCGCCGACTGCTCGACGCTCAGGCCCTCCCACACGCGCAACTCGAACGCCTCGCGTTGCCGGCCCGGCAATCCGGCAAGCGCCGTCGCCAGTCGCTGCATCACCTCGGTGCGCTGCAGTTCATCGGCGCCGTCCCGCTGCGCGGGATCCGCGATCGCCTCGACCGGATCCTCGTCGCGATCGTCCTCCGCACGATCGTCGCGCCAGAAGAACAGCCGCCGCTTGAGCGTCTGCCGACGCTGCCAGTCGCGGATGCGGTTCGTCAGGATGCGCTGGAACAGCGCGGGCCATTCGACCGCGGGCCGCGTCGCATAGCTGCGGGCCAGCTGCATCATCGCGTCCTGCACCACGTCCAGCGCCTCGTCGCGGTCGCGCGTCGCGAACTGCGCCCGGCGAAACGCCCGCCGCTCCACGCTGGCCAGGAAGGCGTCGAGGCTGGAAGGAGGCGTCCCGGAATCATCCACGCGGCCAATTCTAGGGGAGCGCTTCCCGGGCCGCTTGAGCGCTACCCTGGCGCGTGGACTGAGGCATCCGGGCAACTCCTTCTACTATGGCCTGCGGGCGGGAATTTCCCGCTCAACTGTTCTGTCTAACGCAGGGCGACTGCTGTCGTTGACAGCGACTGTAAAAAACTCGTCAATACCCGGTCGACGGGGGATTGTATTTCATGCCGATCGGTCATAACCGCAGGAAATTCATAAGCTTGGCGCTGTCCGGCGCCGTTGCCACCGCCCTGGCGCGACCCCTGACGGCGGCCACCCGCCCCGAGGCGGTGCCGCTGGCGGGGCGCGTGGCGCTGCTGCGGGGTTACGGCGGCAACGTCACGGTGCTCTCCGGCCCGGCAGGACCCTTGTTGGTTGATGGCGGCAGCGCCGGGCAGTCCGACGCGCTGCTGGCCGCGGTACTGGCCCATGCGGGAGCGGCCAGGGTTCCGGTGCTGTTCAACACCCACTGGCACCCCGAGCAGACCGGCGCCAACGAGCGCCTCGGTCGCGCCGGCGCGCGCATCATCGCGCACGAAAACACGAAGCTGTGGCTGTCGAACGAGTTCGACTCACCCTGGCAGCGGCGGCATTACGCGCCGCGTCCGCGCGAGGCACTGCCGAACGACACCTTCTATACGAACGGTTCGCTGGTGCATGGAGGCGAGCGCATCGACTACGGCTACGTCCTGCAGGCGCACACGGATGGCGACATCTGGGTGTTCCTGCGCGATTCGAACGTGCTGGTGGCCAGCGACCTGCTGGCGGTCGACAGCTACCCCGTCCTGGACTATGTGACCCTGGGCTGGATCGGCGGCATGGTCACGGCCAACAAGGCGCTGGTGGATCTGGTCAACGCCGATACGCGCATCGTGCCGGGCATGGGCCCGGTGCAGTCGCGCGATGACCTCAAGCGCCAGCTCGACATGCTGCTGGTGCTGCAGGAGCGACTGTACAACCTGCTGCGCGACGGCCGCAGCGCCGAGGAGATGCTGGCCGCGCACCCGACGCGCGAATACGACGCGCGTTGCGGCGACCCGGAGCTCTTCATCCGCAACGCGTTCCGCGGGATGACGGCGCACGTGCGCCAGATCCCGGTCATCGTCTAGGAGATTTCAGTCCGCGTGCGCACCGTTCCGCAAATCCTGTCCGCCTGCCTCGCAGGCCTGTTGCTGCAGCCGGCGGTGCGCGCGGCGGATGCGACAGATCCGCTGCAGCCCTTCGTCGACCAGAACTGCATGAAGTGCCACAACGCCGAGGACTGGGCGGGCGGGCTGGCTCTCGACACGCTGGCCGGCGATTCGCCGGCGTCGCATGCGGACGTGTGGGAGAAGGCCGTGCGCAAGCTGCGCGGCCGGCTCATGCCGCCGCCGGGGCAGCCGCAGCCGGACCCGGTCACGCTGGAGCACTTCGTGTCGTGGATGGAGGGCACGCTGGACCGGGCCGCCGCGGAGAACCCGGATCCCGGGCACGTCGTGCTGCACCGGCTGAACCGCACCGAGTACGCGCGGGCGGTCGAGGACCTGCTCGGCGTGCGCGTCGATCCGAAGATCGTGCTGCCCAAGGACGTGTCCAGTGATGGCTTCGACAATGTCGCGGCGGTGCTGAAGACCTCTCCCGCCTTCCTCGAGCAGTACATCGCCGCCGCGCGGACCATCAGTCGCCAGGCGGTCACGCGCCCGGTGGTCAAGCCGGCGAGCCGCTATTACCGTCATCCTGGCTCCGACCAGCGGGCCTACGTCGCGGGCCTGCCGCTCGGCACCCGCGGTGGCATGGTGGTCGAACACTATTTCCCGGCCGATGGCGACTACGACTTCAGCATCACGGATTTTCACTTCGCCGGCGCCGGCTATGTGAATCGCGTCGATGCGCCACATCGTGTGATCATGACGGTTGATGGCACGCGCGTCTTCGAGCAGGTCGTTGGTGGGCCGGAGGACCTGAAGCTCGTCGACCAGACCTTCGCGATGGGCGAGGGCGCGCTGCAGAAGCGCTTCAATCACATCCGCGTGCCGGTGACCGCCGGCCCGCACCAGATCGGCGTCACCTTCGTCATGCGTTCCATGGCCGAATCCGACTCGCCGCTGCAGCCGGTGGCGATGCTGCCGGAGATGGAGCGCTATCCCTTCATCCCGGGCCTGGACATCTCCGGGCCGTTCAATGCGCACGGCGCCAGCGAGACGCAAACCCGCCAACGCATCTTCTCCTGTCGTCCCGCCAGCGCCGATGAAGAGCTGCCCTGCGCACGCCAGATCCTGCGCCGGATTGCCCAGGGGGCCTATCGCAGGCCCGTCAGCGAAGAGGATCTGCGCGCGCCGCTCGAGTTCTACGCGAAGTCCCGCGCCATTGGCGGCTTCGACGCGGGCATCGAAGGGGGGCTCACGGCCATCCTGTCGAGCACGAATTTCCTGTTCCGCGCCGAAGCGGCGCCCGAGGGCGCGCAGCCCGGCGCCATCTACCGCATCGATGACCTCGCGCTCGCTTCGCGCCTGTCGTTCTTCCTGTGGAGCAAGGGGCCGGACGAGGAACTGCTGCGCGTCGCGCTGGCCGGCGGCCTGCGCGACCCGAATACCCTGCAGCAGCAGGTGCGGCGCATGCTGGCCGACCCACGCTCGGATTCACTGGTGACGAACTTCGCCTTCCAGTGGCTCAACATCAACCGCATCGACAACATCCAGCCGGATCCGCTGCTGTATCCGGACTTCGATCGCGACCTGCGCGAGGGATTCCGCGAGGAGATGCGCCTGTTCCTCGACAGCATCCTGCGCGCGGACCGCAGCGTGCTTGACCTGATGCAGGCCGACTACACCTTCGTCAACGAGCGCGTCGCCCTGCAGTACGGCATCCCCAACGTGCGCGGCGTGCAGTTCCGGCGCGTCGCGCTGTCCGACCCGAACCGCTGGGGACTGTTCGGCAAGGGGGCCGTGCTGATGGGCACGGCCTATGGCAACCGCACCTCGCCGGTGCTGCGCGGCGCGTGGATCCTCGAAAGCATCACGGGCACGCCGCCGACCTCGCCGCCGCTGGGCGTGGATGTGTTCAAGGAGACCGAGCCGGGCAAGAAAGCGCTTACGGTGCGCGAGCGGCTGCAGGCGCATCGCACGGCGCCCTCCTGCCGCGCCTGCCACGACATCATCGACCCGCTGGGCATCGCGCTGGAGAACTACGACGTCACCGGCGCGTGGCGCGTGAAGGACGTCGACGCCGGCTCGGTGATCGAGGCGGATACGACGCTGACCACGGGCCAGCACGTCAACGGTCCGGCGGAACTGCGCAAGGCGCTGCTGGCACGACCCGGGCAGTTCGTCCAGGCGCTGACCGAGAAATTGCTGATCTTCGCGCTGGGGCGCAACGTGGAGTACACCGACATGCCGCTGGTGCGCGCGATTGCGCGCGACGCCGGCCAGAAAGGCTATCGCTTCGAGACGATCGTCCAGGGCATCGTTGCCAGCGATGCCTTCCAGAAGGAGCGGGTGCCAGTGCCGCCCGCCGCGGTCCCGACCAAGCTTGCCGGGCTGCGCGAGTAAGGAGAACGACGCGTATGTTCATCACGAAGAAGCACCTGAGTCGCCGCACGGTGCTGCGCGGCGTGGGTGCCGCCATCTCGCTGCCGCTGCTGGATGCGATGATTCCGGCCCGTACGGCGCTGGCCAAGACGGCCGCCGCGCCGCAGATGCGCCTGGGCTTCGTGTACTTCCCGCATGGCGCGGTGTGGGACAAGTGGCTGCCGGCGGGCAGCGGCCGTGATTTCGCCTTCAGTCCCATCCTCGAGCCGCTGTCCCCGTTCCGCAAGCAGCTAACGGTGATCACCAACCTGGGCAACAAGCCGGGCGAGAGCCGCGCCGTGCATGCGCTGGTGCCCGGCACCTGGCTCACCTGCGTGCATCCCACCGAGGGCATCAACTCCCAGGGCGGCGTCTCCGTCGACCAGATGGCCGCGGCGCACATCGGGCAGGACACGCCCTATCCGTCGCTGGAAATCGCCACCGCGCAGGGTCACGGCATCGGCAGCGCCTGCGAGCGCGGCTACGGCTGCAGCTATTCCGGCACGGTGTCCTTCCGCACGCCGACGACGCCGCTGCCGGTCGAGAGCAATCCCCGCGAGCTGTTCCTGCGGCTCTTCGGACAGGGTGATACGCCCGAAGAGCGCCGTTTCCTCGCCGAGCAGACCAGCAGCCTGCTCGACATGATCTCGGACGAGGCCGCCACCCTGAGGCGCCGCATCGGCGCCGAAGACCGTGTCGTGCTGTCGGACTACCTGGAAAGCGTGCGCGAGATCGAGCGGCGCGTGCAGAACGCCGGCCATGGCGACGTGGCGAAGCTGAGCCTGCCGGAGACGCCTGGCGCCACCTCCGACAATTTCGACGAGCACATCAACCTGCTGTTCGACCTCACCGCGCTGGCCTACCAGGGCAATCTCACCCGCGTCACGAGCTTCATGATGGCGCCGGAGGTCAGCGAGCAGACCTACAACCACATCGGCGTGCCGGATGCCTTCCACGCGGTATCGCACCACGCGAACGATCGCGCCAAGATGGACCGCCTGGCGCTGATCCAGCGCTATCACACGGCGGTGTTCGCGAAGTTCCTGAAGAAGCTGGCCGACATGCCCGATGGCGATGGCAGCCTGCTCGATCACGCGGCCTTCGTGTACGGCAGCAACATGAGCAACAGCAACGCGCACAACCAGTATCCGCTGCCGCTGGCCGTCGTCGGTGGCGCCTGCGGCAAGCTGCGCGGTGGACAGCACATTGCCTTCGCCGAGCGCACGCCGCTGGCCAATGTGCTGCTGACGGTGATCCAGCGCGCCGGCGTGCCGGTCGAGGTGGTTGGCGACAGCACCGGCGCCGTGGCGGAAATGTGAGAGTGGCTTCCTCAAGGCGGTCCTGCCTCGCGCTGGTCCTGCTGCCGGGGCTCGCGATAGCGAGTGGCGGCGCTGGTGCCGCGGACGCGGGCACCACTGCCGTGTCCGCGCCGCTGGTCGTTGCCGCGCAACAAGGTGATGACGCGCGCGCGCTGGCGCTGCTGGCGCAGAAAGCGGACGTGAACATCGCGGCCAGCGATGGCACCACGGCGCTGCACTGGGCGGTACACAACGACGACCGGGTGCTGGTCGAAAGGCTGCTCAAGTCCGGGGCCCGGGTGAACGCGCGCAACGATTACGGTGCCACGCCGCTGTCCGAGGCGGCGGTGCTGGCCGATCCGGCACTGCTGGAACGCCTGCTGAAGGCGGGCGCGGAGGTCGAGGCTGCCAACGGCGACGGGCAGACGGCGCTGATGCTGGTGGCCCGCAACGGCAATGTCGCGGCGGCGAAGCTGCTGCTGCGCCATGGCGCCAACGTGAACGCGCGCGAGCAGTGGCGGCAGCAGACGGCGCTGATGTGGGCGGCGGCGCAGGCGCAGCCGGCGATGGTGCGCCTGCTGGTGTCGAAGGGCGCGGAGGTGAACGCGCGTTCCCTGGTCAACGACTGGGAACGCCAGGTCACCGCGGAGCCGCGCAGCCAGGCGCGTCCCGCCGGTGGTTTCACGCCGCTGCTCTATGCCGCGCGCCGCGGCTGCCTCGACTGCGCCCGCGCGCTCGTGGAGGGCGGCGCCGACGTGAACCTCGCGGATCCCTACGGCGTCACGCCGCTGCTGATGGCGACGCAGAACTTCAGTTTCGACACGGCGGCGTACCTGCTGTCGAAGGGCGCGAACCCTAATCGCTGGGATGCGGCGGGCCGGGCGCCGCTGTATGCCGCCGTCGATCTCAACACGATTCCCACCGGTGGCCGTGCCGACCGCCCATCGACCGATGCGACGAGCAGTCTCGAACTCATGAAACGCCTGCTGGCTGCCGGCGCCAATCCCAACCTGCAGCTGAAGCTGATGCCGCCCTACCGTTCGCTGCGCGATGACCGTGGCGCGGATGGCCTGCTGGCCATTGGCGCCACGGCACTGCTGCGCGCGGCCAAGGCCGCCGACCTGCCGGCCATGAAGCTGCTGCTGGCCGCGGGCGCGAAGGTCGACCTGCCCAACGTCAATGGCATCACGCCGCTGATGGCCGCGGCCGGCAATGGCTCCTCCAAGATCGACACCCGCGGCCGCTACAAGACGCCGGAGCAGGCGATCGAGGCCATTGAGCTGCTGCTGGCGGCCGGCGCGAACGTGAACGCGCGCGACGCGCAGGGTCAGACCGCGCTGTTCGGCGCCGCGGTCTTCGGCTGGAACGAGGTCGTGAAGACGCTCGTGGCGCGCGGTGCGAAACCCGATGCCGTCGATGCCCGCGGCAAGACGGCGATCGATGCGGCCCTGGGCACTGGCGGTGGCGGCCGCGCGGGTTCCGACCCGCAGCCGGAAACCGCCGCGCTGCTGAAGTCGCTGATCGCGCAGGCGGGCAAGCCGCAGTTACCTTGACGGTCAGTTCGACTTGAGGGATGCCGCGAGCGCCGTTCGCTTCAACCCCAGGGCGATGTCCCGCGCATTGGCGCGATCCTTGTTGCGCAGGTCGCGGTTCGCGCCCGCGGCCAGCAGTTCGCGCAGCGCATCCGGGGCCCCTTCGCGCGCCGCGATCATCAGTGCCGTGTCCCCATGCGCGTCCGTGGCGTCCACGGCGGCACCGGCTTTCAGCAGCACGGCCACGACGTCGGCGCTACCGGATGCCGCGGCCTGCATCAGCGGGCTCGAGCCGGTCTTCGTGCGCGCATCGACCGGCGCGCCCGCGGCCAGCAGCAGGCGCACCGCTTCGCTGTTGCCGCGCCCCGCCGCCAGTCCCAGCGCGGTCCCGCCCTCGTCATCGGTCGATTTCACCGACGCGCCGGCCTGCAGGAGCAGCCGAAGGGCCGGGACATTGCCGGCGAGCGCCGCGTGCAGCAGCGCGTCGCGGCCATCGTGGTCGCGCGTGCCCGGCAGGGCCCCGTGCCCCAGCAGCGTCTGCAGGAGCGGTGTGGTGTCGAGGCGTGCGGCGGCCATGAGCGCCGTCTGGCCCGAGGCGTCCGTCGCCTCCGGCTTTGCGCCCGCTTCCAGCAACAGCAGGACTTCTTCGGGGCGTTGCGCGCGCACG
>JAOTRH010178928.1:0-12081 GCA_034768845.1 Heliamphora exappendiculata | reverse complement strand
AACACCCAAAAATAAAATAAAGTAAAATAAAATAAAAATGAAAATGAAAATGAAAAAATCACGCCTATAGATTTTATATTTTTTCCAAAAATAAAATATCACTCCCTTAGATTTTGTTTTTTTTTTTCAAAAATAAATAATAAAAAATCTCTCCCTTAGATTTTATGTTTGAAAAATTACCTCCTTAGATTTTATGTTTTTTTTCAAAAAAAATAAAAAATAAAAAATTACTCCCTTAGATTTTTGTGATTTTCAAAAAATAAAAAATGAAAAACCACCCCGTAGATTTTTATGATGTTCTAAAAAGAATAAAAATAAAGAATCACCCCCTTATTATTCACATCTAAACCTTAATCCTAGTATCTCTACTCTTTTAGAATCTCCTTTGCACATGTACCTAGCTATTTTTCTGTCCAGTGTCCAGATTTGTCCTTTTAATGTGATTACATATTTTAATGTCCAGTTATTCACAGATCTCTATATTGCATATAGTTATCAAATACATACAGATCACAAGTCACAGGGGATCTTAGACATGCATCTATGTTCAAGGTGATAAAGGTAAAGCATACTTTGATACTAAAAAGAAGAGACATAGGAACCTACTGAAGGATGCTGGCATGAGATATGCTAGTTCGGCTCTCGGAGGAGGATGTCAGCAGTAACGACATCAACGGGAGACTCATAGCACCTCATCCCACCTGGGCCCAAGCGATGGGGTGCTGAAGCATATATGCGTGGATCGATGGGTGTGGGAAGACCCTCTCCAACATGAGGATCTAGGAAGTTTGCAATCTCGGCCTCAGCAGCAGCGTCTAGAGCTGCCCGTGACTCATCCTCAGCAGCCCAGCGAGAAGCACGCTCCGCCTTAAGCGCTAGGGCATCCATCGCCCCTAGTCAGGCGGAGGGCTGAGTGGTGGCGACCCCACTAGCAGGAAGACTGGTGGTCGTTGCCCCAAAAGTGCCCATAGTAGAGCTCTCACCCGTAGAGGAACCCCGCAGTGCCCCGGAGATATCATCAAGATGTCCGTATCCGGCCATGATCAGAAAAGAAAGGAGAAAGAAGCTCGAGGGTAAAAGAAACCAAGAGAAGGTTTGAGAGAGCTTGAGAGAGTTTGAGAGAGTGAGGAAGCTAGAGAGAGAGTGAGAATGAGGAAGTGAACCTAACCAGCGCCTGGGGGAGCCTTGTGGGCATTCTGATGTGGCGGTCACTACATCCAAAAGGGGCGACCGCTACGTTGTTGAATCGCCACGTGGCAATTGCCAACTTTGAAGGGTTTGAACCCGACGACCACCACCTTGTCAAACGTCACATCACATCCTCAAAGCTTGAACTTGGGGACCGCCAACATGGAAGATGGTGGTTACGTGTCAGTGTGCCATCATTACGTTTTGGGGTTTGTTTAGTCATTGTTATGTGTGTTTTTCTACAAAAATATTTTTAAAATCTTGTGTTTTTTTCTTTAAAAATATATTCTTTTTTAAAAATGATCTTATGTGTTTTTCTTTAAAAATAATTTTAAAGCCTTGTGTGTTTGTCCTTAAAAATAATTTTTTTAAAAACCTATGCAATGTTTTCCTTCAAAATAATTTTTAAATCTTGTCCTGCTATTTCCCTTAAAGTAATTTTTAAATCTTGTCTTAGTTGTGTTTTAATTTGTGGTGTTTTCTTTTGATAAATTTATTTTTCAAGTCTTGACTCGGCTTTTAATTATTTTTATCCCGTTTTCGTCCTAAATTTTTAGGTGTTGACTCGATCTATTAATTCGTGGTTATTCTTCCGATAAAGATAGTTTTAACCCTTGACTCAGTTTTTAATTATTTCTATCCTGTGTTTTGTCTCGGGTTCTTAGGTCGTAACTCAACCTACTAATTCGTCGTTCTCTCTGATGAAGATAATTTTAAAGTCTTGACTTGACTTTTCAGTTATTTTCTTGACCTGTTAGTTTGTGTGTGCTTTCCCTGGTTAAGATAGTTTCTTGGATCTTGACTCGATCCTTTTAATTATTTTATTCACAGCCAAGTTCTTAGATCTTGACTCGATCTTTGACTTATTTGATTGATTGTATTCCCTTTAGATCTTGACTCGATCTTTAGGGATTGTTTGATTATACCAGCGTTTGCATAATATGAGCATTTGCATCATGTTTAGTATGTTGCATCCTTACATTTGCCCCGAAACTACATTTTGGTCTGATCCCAAGTAAAGGGTTATGTAGGCAGCTCGATGAAAATTCGAGCACGACCAACATCATATGTACGCTTGTATGTTTGTGGCCTAAGATTGACGGCTCAGTCAAATGGATGCTGTCTCTGAAACTTTGATATAACTTGCATCATGGGCTGTTATGTAAGTTATATCAAAGAGCGGCAACTTTAAACCCTCAATTTGACCCCGCCTAATCTTAGGTTGATCCGAGTGAATCTGATGATAAAAACAAGTGGAATGATACTTTTCAACAATCCTCAGGAAGTGATCGAAGCTCAATGATTTGAACTCAATGATCAAAACCTTCAAACTAGTGAAATCACCTTGAACAACCAACTTTGAACTATGGGACTACCAACTTTGATTGTGGCGATCTGCATAAGAACCTCTTAAAAACCCCAGCCAAGGTGGCGACCGCCACATTTGAACCATGGGGTCACCAACTTCATTGTGGTGACCGCCATAAGAAACCCATGGAAACTTCACTTTTATGGCGATCGCCATCTCACAACTCAGGGACTGCCAACTCCAAATAGCCTGATGTGTCCTAAAGCGTGCCAGTACCTCATTGGTTGATGAATTCTATAAATATCGTACCCTTAGTACATTTTTTAGGATAAAATTTTGAGTGAGAAGTACTCTGCTGAAGTACTAAGAGAGTACAAACCTTGACGCCAACACCCTGTCGAAGTATCCAGAAATCGACCACCAATATCGAAGCTCTACTTGGCCCTGACTCACCTACACTTGGATTGGAGCATTGCTTGAGGATTGGATGATTGATCGCATCTTCCCGACTTGAGGCTTCACCCAAATTATAGCAATCTAGGTATTCTGTTTGGATCTCTAGTCTTTTTGTCTCCATTTCCTTTCTCTTGGAGTAACTAGGTTAGTTTCAACCTTTTATCCTGCATACCTTACTCATGTTGTTTACATAGCTGATTCAGTTAACTCATTTTGATTGGTTTAATGATGAACATTTAGTTAATTGTGATAAGCATGTTTAGATCAATTAAGTTTAGTTAAATTGATTTTATAAAGACAAACTTTAATTTTACTTTGTTCACATAGCACATTTATACTTAGCACGTTGTTACTCTTGAATTCATCAAAGTAATGCCAACATATCCGACAATTGCGATTTACAATGTCGTGATCGTCATACTTGGGGCACTCATATCTATATAGTTGTAATTATCAATATTACACCCGTATTTTATATTTCTTAGTTAAATTCTTGTTATGTTACTATGTAATAGTCATTGTTTTCACTTGTTATATTTTATTAGCTTAATTTTTTTTTCTTTTAATAGTATTTTTTTATTTTTTTTTTCTTTTCTCTTATTCTGTTTAACATCAAAATTCATAAATTTTCGTAATTTTAGTTTAGTTTTCCCTTTCGTAGTATTTCTTTCACTTTTCTTATTATTTTGTCCAATTTTCGTATAAAACCTATAGGTTCCTTTCTTTTTCTTTTGTTATAATTGTAATCCTTCGGTTTAAGTGTAGTAGCATTTTTTTTAAATTTTCAAAAAGCCTTTTAATTTTGATTTAATCTTCTTTTTGTAAATTTAATTTTCTTTTCTTTTCTTTTCTTTTCTTTCCTTTTCTTTTGATTAAGTCATTGAGCATTCTTTTGTATGGAGAAAAACATAAAATTTCTGTTATTAGTTTAATAATCCTTCATTATTATTTTTATTATTAAGCTTTTAATAAAGAATTCGTATATACTTTTTTTTATTTTATCTTTTCTCTCTGGTAGAAGTGAATCATGTTAATGTAATTTTAGACTATTTGTAATATGCATATTTGGTATGATAATTTTAAAATATTTTTTTATTTACTTCATTTGAATCCATGTTTAGAGTAACTTAGGTTATTTTAGTTATTTAATGATATTGTTAGCAAATTCATATTCATTTTTAGTATGATTTGAATTTAGTGACTTTTTAGCATATCTTTATTCTTTTTATTTGAATCATGCTAATTTAGGCTATTTTGGTAATATTACATGCATGTTTACTTCATGTATCCTTTAACTAGAAATTGCATGCCGTACAATTTTAGATTTTCTTTTCTTACTTATTTTATTTGGTGTTCTATATACATATATTATGTATTTTTCTTATTTGATTTTGGTTGTTCTCCCTTTGTCTCCACCTTTTGTATTTACATGCCTTTAAAAAATCTAATTAAGAACCGATAATGATTAGTAGAGACCAACCTCATGGTTGGGTGAATGGGGTTCCTAATATCTTTCCCAGTTCGTACCTTAACCCCTGAACCTTTGTTTTCTCTTGTTACGTTTTAAATATCAGTAGCTTATTTTTTTTTCTTGATTTTTCTCAAAAACCAAGTGGCGACTCTATTTTTCATAAAAAGGGTTTTCAAATTTTAATTTTCAAGGTGTTCAAGTATTTTCTAAACATTTCTTGAATTTTCTTATTTTTAAAACAAAAACTCCAAATCCAAGCACCACACCCTCACCGACACCACTCAACCCATTCAAGACCAAGCACAAAGAAGCCACACAACTCGATTTGTATGCCATTACCTTTCCCTTCCAATACTCGCACTCAAACACTTAGTCCTTCAACGTACCTGTATCAATCGGTCTCACGACATCACCGAAATTGATGGAATCACAATCTCTCTCAACTTCTCATAAAAGAATCTAAGCATCCCAAGGAGAGAACTCTTCTCTATACAAACTAGACTTTCATGCTCCAACCTTGACAAACGGGTTAGCTCTAAGAGGCCACATCGACAAAAGATTTACAAGATCAAATTCCTTGTAACTCACATCTAAACCACATTCTCCTAATAATCTCAAACTCGACTACACATAACTTTTATTCTTACCAAAAATGAGTAATCGAACACCAACTTTAAAAAAAATTGAGCAGCTCCAAACACCAAAAAAATGCACATTGAAACAGATAAAGGACTATCAGGGCCTCATAAGGTCAACAACACGGTTATAGAAACTTCAGCAAGAATCTTACTTCGATAAGAGCTAAAGATATCACTATTCTCGCATTAATCAGAACATGCATTATATAGCTATCAAACAACTTTCAACTTATCCGTGCAGACGTAAATTCTATGCCTCAACACTAACTTCTCCTTTCAAAAAGGGATATAGGCGCTCCGAGTTTATCAACCCGATATCTTAAAGGACACAACCTGAACACTAATACTCATAGAGTAGGAAAAGAAAATCTTCACTAAGATATCACGAGGAACTAGTCCTACACTCATACAATCACGATGATACAGATTCACAAGGCACAACACAAAGGACCATAACAAGGGTACATGACCCATATATGCTTTAATCTTTTCAGAAAAGATTAATAGGCTTTAATCTTTCAAGAATTAATCAAAAGGTCCCGCCATACACATCCAATAGGGATAAAATAGCTCACACATGATAACCATCTATAAGGTAGCTCCCTCTTCGCACAAAAAAAGAAAAGATCAACCAGAGAATCCCACTCAACACCACCTCCATCTAGGGTAACCACTAAATACTCGGTTCAAGAGAACACTATCCATCTGTCCTATCACGACCCAAACCCGGGTCCATGAGCTAAACCCAAAACATGCCATAAATCATATCCATAGATAATACTCCAAGACGTATGAAAATATTGTATAAAACATGCAAAGGTTTTAACAAAATGATCAAAGTTTTAAAGTTGCATTCCCAGATTTACCACAAATATTTAGAGTAACATACAACATTAACAATCCTTTTCATTATATCATTTTCCTTAGTTTAGTGTACAACAAAAACAAACGACAAGAAATGACATCATAGCTCCATTTACTGGCCCTTTTCAAAAGCATCCATAGCTTTGGTCATCCTACTCTTCGAAACCTGAAATGGTTTAATATATATACATGAGCCGAAACTCGTAGGATAAAGATTAACTCATATATAATGTATGATTTGTGAGGTGGTATTGGTGTAATCGGAATAAATATGCACGTTTATCCAAATTATTACCTTTTAACACACACACCCATGCACACGAAATTACTTCCATTTAATTGTTTGTTTTTCATCCATAAATCATTCATTTTATTTTTTTTTTCGATTTTCACAAAATTGTATCACCTCTAATCAACCGGTGTCGGGTACAGCTTATAGATATCCCTCCTTATTAATTCCAATAGGCTACACGAAACCATTGGGTAATAGATAACTCTATAGCTCAACACGACACAACACCACATTTCGGGGACTAACCCGTCGGCGTGTGGTCCCCATTTTACGCAAATTTTTGGTCTTTCACCGCGGAGCCGCTAGTCTAACTTAATCCACATCAATCCATACGATTCGTTATTGGTTAAAAACTCAGGAGTCCAACCCACAAATGGTTCTCCTCCTAATTATTGCCATAATACACCATTTTGATTCCAAACCCAAATTTTCCATTAAATTTTTAAATAACATGTATCACAACTTTCATTATTTAATTTCTCATCATCCACATCGTTTCTTCCATGTTACCAAGTACCATAAACACAAGGTTGATAGCTAAAAGATCACATCATTTTCAAAAGGTAACACCCACCATGTATATATACATATCAATTTAAGACCACCTTTATTATAGAAGAAAATCCAACCAACCGGTCCAATGTATGCCTCTAAACTCAATCTAGATATATATTTAGGAGTGCCACTAGCTCAAGGGACTAGAAATTTAGTAAAAATGGCTAATATTAATGAAAATATATTTTTTCAAAACATTCGACTAAAAATGGGTGAAAATAGTCCAGAAATTTTGACATACCATCACTATTCTAATCATAACTTTTTCTACAAAAATGAATATTTTTGTGGGAGTAGTCTTGTTGGAAAGAGGACTTCTGGGGATTCAATTTGAGTATAAAAGTGACCGAATTCGGAGTCCAAATGAAGGAGATATTATCAAACAAAGTTGGCATTGCGCAGTCAGTCCGCTCGAGCAGATGTCAGGCACTCAAGCGCCCAACCTTCTACTATGTGAGCGCTCGAGCGGACAAGACTCCGCTCGAGCGCACTGTCTCCAGAGAAAACCCCAAAATCCCCCCTGTTTTGAGTTCTAAACCTCTAAACACATAAGCCTTTATCAAACATACTTCAAATCTTTATTTCTAAACCAGAAACACTAGATTCAAGTCTCAAAACTCTTTTTTAATGCAACAAGTCATCAATTTCATAGGTAATCACCTCTCAAGAACCTCCATTTTATGCAAATTAACTCAATCCACACATAAATCTACCAATATGTTAATTAAGCATGCAACGGACTCAATTTTACTCATATACAAAAAATATCAACCCAAATCTACGCAAGACATGTGATATAATCTAAATCCTACCTCGAATTTGCTCAAAAGCTTGTGATTTTCCCTTGATCTCTCTTAATCAAGCTTCCATCTTCAATTTGGGTGGTGGAGAGTTAGAGTTTTGAGGATTTGGGTGGATTCCTCTCAAGAGGAGAGAGATGAGGAAGAGAAGAGAAAAGAAATAAAACAAGGGAGGTTTAAGGAGCTCACGTGTGATACATACATACATACATATATATATATATATATATATATATATATATTTATATTTTTTTGTTTTTCCCAACTTCTCTCCAAGGCTTGAGAACTTTCTAAATTTATCCCGATAGCCCGCTCGAGCGGACCACCACCGCTCGAGCGGTGATTCTTGAACCTGAATTTCAGCAACTTTTCTTAAACTAAACTCAAATCTCCAACCTCACTCTTATTATCTCATTTCAATTTTTTCCATAATTATGTTGTTAATATTAATCATTATTTTATATGTTAAAAATCTTTCCTCAACTCATTAATTCAATCACAAACACATAATTGGAAGTGGAAGACAACAAAATAAACATATACCAGGTTATCACATGTCCTTAGGCTAACATCGACTACCACCATACAGATGTTGTCGATCCTAAAAACGATGATTATACCACTCGTCGCACTTGGTTCTCTGACTCAGATCTCACTCATATATGTTGAATACCACTAACTTCCTTATACTTCAAACGATGCGTCTCGCACGTTTACAAGTTTATGACCGGGTATACCCAAAGGCATAACACTATACATTTCACTCTTAAGGGCAAAACAACGAAACCACCTCTACACCACAAATTCAAACATAAATAAATTCTATTCCTTCAAGAAATATCACATTCATGATACACCATCTAAGCAATTGGGTTAACCACACCATCAACACCCATCATAGGTTTCTCATATTTTATGCACTTATCACTTGCAAGGGAGACACTAAAGTGACCACGTCGTCTCATAAAAGATCTGATACCACTCACATCTCAACTTCATCTAAGCACACATCCCTATACTCACCAAACACAGTTCCCAAATATGATTTTCTAACCATAAGGACAACAATCAAAATCACAAGCCTTTACCCACGTAAAATTCCTAAAGGACCCATAACCGTCGCACACTAGAATTATAACTAAAGCCACACACATCTGAACATATCTATAACTTCATTGTTTAACCCACCGAGTACATCCCTGAGCTACACACTTATAACTCAACTCCCGAATCTCATTAAGGGACACAAGGGTTATCAAACATGCTTTCAAAGCTACAAGGCATCGCTATGACTACTAATAATGCCCCACTAAGCAAGGGATACCTCCAAAATCGTTTAAGTCTAGAAATTCAAAATACATTAGGCTAGTGATTCTTATGCTCCCATCCACTATGTTCTCGTCCATATCCCATTCCCGAGTATACGGCTTAAGACATAATATGGCTCATGACATATATAACCCTTCACACGCACAAAACCAGATCACATTTCCCAATCTTAACAAATATTCTTCGAGGGATCTCAAACACCCGACCATACCTAATCATAAGGTCACTAGTAATACGACTCACCTCCTAGTAGTATTATTCCACACAAAAAAGTTCTCTACAACCATCAACCAATCATCCATGCCTCAATAGCACCGGGATAAAATCACGATAATACAAAATAAAATGGGCTACTAACTAAGGCCAGCACCAACTGATGTGGTTATTGCAACTTATAAGCAAATCCTACCATGCACAAAGAGGTTAACACTCAACCCATAAGTTTACCTCCGCAGCAATTAACGACAACCGGGTTGCATTTCCATAACCTATACCACAACCCCGACTACAACCTTGCCCTAGTCCTATTGGCATAACTTCTATATAAAGGGCATCATAAAACACAACAAAGTAAGATTCGACTTAACATTCTAGGGCCATGTAAACCTATTAATCAGTGTCAAGCAATATCACATCAATAAGTATCCACATACCGAGGAGAACCCCTACGAATGAAACACTAATCTGGGTAACACATTTAGATTTCTTCTTAGAATGAACGTCGGTCAAACACCTCTCTAACTCGAACCCTGAACTAGTCGACGGGACGCTTAAGGGCAAGACACATCATCCTAAAGATCCAACCTCCATAGCAAGTACCACATAGCATGCAAGCATCAAGTTAGTCTGTAGATATTTCATACAATTACACTAATACATGAATGTCACACATCAATATAAACTCTCACGCAATAGATCAACCATTCTCACGGTTCCTAGGTATTCAAATCTAGAGCTTTGATACCAATCTGCCACACCTCGATTTTCTAACAGTAAAATGTTATAGTTGGAATACTGAAAATCATGTTTTTACTACTTAATTTTATTTTAATAAAATTAATTTTTTATTTCATAAGAATCTTTATAAGCAATGTATGTGTATCATTTTTTAATGTTATGCATGGATGTCTAATATTCTGTACAGTATTTAATCTGGTGTGTAGAGTCTGACTCACACGTAGAAGATTAGATTTTAGGTTCTTACAAAATATAAGTTTTATGTTCACAGTTTAAATAAAAATGGACATACAAAGTTTAGATAACTTGGAAACAAAATCGCAATTACAAATTCGACCGGTAAAAAGATATTCTTCTAAATTAACTGGAATTGCACGGGTTTTAATTTTGATTGTTCGACATCAAAAGTTTTTTCTAGAGCCCGTTTCGGCGTTTGTCAGTCTAGTTAATTTTTTTATCAAAAATGGTTTACAAAAACAATGATCTTGACAGTTTTGCCTCCAACATAAAATCTCGTGATATAAAAGGTAAAGATACCCGAGTTATAGACTTTGAAATAAAACCGAGTCAAAAGATCAACCGAAACTAAATCTTGTTTGAAATTAAAGCTAATATATTTCATTTTTTCCATAAACGGTAGAAGTAAAGAAATCCTTTTTCTCGTAAAATAAACCTCCAAATAGGCTAATATATGCCACAACAAATACCCTAAAGATACTAAACTAAACACATTTTTAAACTAAAGTTCCCAAGAATTTTGCCCATTGGAGACCGCTCGAGCGGACCTACCACCGCTCGAGCTGTGGGCTACCCGACAGCCACCAAAGCTAAAAACCTGAAAATTCTCTTAGTGTTGGAAAATCAACAATTTTCTTCACCGTTTGAACACAGTTTTAAGTAGGAAAAAATTTGAAGTTAAACATGCATTTGAAGCTAAAATAACTCCATTCAACCCCAAGACTCGTAATTCTAACATTTTAATCCATAGTGTTGAGATACAAACCAAGTAATCAAATATGAAACACTTAGCCCAACACCCTCACATGCATAAAAATCATGAATCCATGGCCTTCGGGTCTTACAAATTGGGTATTGTCATCCCTCAAAATATTAATTCAAAGTGCAAAAATAATTACGATTTACATTAATCAATACACGAAAGATTTTCACAAGAATTTTGTAATTCTATCAAAAACACAAAGAGGTTTCCATGACCCAATATCTCATTATGCTATCTTCTTTTTGCTTTCACCTGAAATGTTTCATATAACATAAGCCGAGGCTTGTAGAAATTAAACTAAAGATTAACAAGTTCATAACATGCGATGATGGTTATGCAAAATACACGACAAAATTTTACTCAAAACCAATTGCATTTTTAAAACCAATTTCCATTCACATAACTGAGTTTTCATTCATATAACCATAATTTTAACTTTCTATTCACTTATCATTTTCAACCCTTTTCAAGTTTTCAAATGTCTACACTCGCGCTCGCGTGCACACACACACGCACGCAATCCACAAACGCTTTCCAAATCTAAACCAATTTGTGGTTTAAGATTTTAAAGTCAATACCAAATGAGATTATAAACTCATACATGGCTACTACCGACCGGCCTGTATGAGGTACATTAAGTATCAATGCGTTCTATAATCGTTTAATTTAATGAACCGCGTCAGACAAGCTTATAGACCCACGCTGAGTTACTACCGATCGGGCCACGCGAAGCCTGCTAAGTAACGGTGTGTTCTATATCCCATCATAACTAACTGTTGGGAATGTATACTGAAAAAATTATGCTTTTTATATATTTTATTCTGGATCCCTAGCATATTAATAAGAAACATTTAAGATGGTTTTACATTTATGGTTTCATATTTATATTTGTGATGAATGAAGGCATAGTCCGTATATTCTATCCAGTATTTGACTCGGTGCATGCTGCACAGAAGATCGGATCATAGGTTCTGACAGATTATTGAGGTAGGCTCACAATCGCAATGGACCCAGGCATTCCATTGGTACGATTGTAGTACATCGTTATAGTAGCTGGTCTTGGCTAGGTCGAACGGATTGAATTTAGGTTTTGAGAATTTGATGTTCGAGCTCGATGTGTTAGCACACTTGGAGTGTATTGAGCTGGATCAATGGGATGATCGATTCTATACTGACTATATGAATTGATCCACATCCCGTATTATCATGTATTGCACGAACT
>JAOTRH010178917.1:0-12081 GCA_034768845.1 Heliamphora exappendiculata | reverse complement strand
TTGGCGATCTCATGGTGGCTTAATACTGTTCAAGATCATCGCCAGTTCACCATCTTCATTATCAAAAGTCAGCACTTGAGAGGAGTCTCAAATGACAAAGTCCGTAGGAAGATTTCTGCGGCAAACAAACACTAGATTAGCTCACAAAGATTCGGCAAGAAGACGGGCAGTCTTAGGTTGAGGATTCGACTGGTGTAGTAAGGCTTTTCTTGTAACCAAACTCATATTTAGTGCTTGTTTTCTTGGACTATGAGTAGTCCCGTGGTTTTTACCCTTATTGGGGTTTTTCACGTAAAAACTTCGTGTCTTATTGTCTATTGGTTGGTTTGCTTGTGAGTGTGTTTGTTATATCCTTGATGCTTATCAATAACTAGGGTTTTTTCAATTAGTATCAGAGCAAGTTGTTTACGTAATCTTTATTTCCTTATTTTTTATTTGCATACATGGATTTTTTGAAAGAATGTGCATCTATCGGTAGACCCCCACTCCTTAATGGGACTAATTACCCATTCTGGAAAGTTCGAATGAGGGTTTTTCTTAAGTCCATAGATAAAAGGGTAGAGTTGGCCTTCACTGATGGGTATAGTTATCCTACCATGACTGTTGATGAGAAAACTGTCCCTAAGCCATCGGCTAAATGGGATAGAACTAATTTTGAGAATGCTGGATGGAACAGTAAGGCTTTGAACGCTATCTTTAGCGGGGTCACTCAGGAAGAATTTCGTAAAATAAGCACTTGTTACCTAGCTAAAGAAGCGTGGGAAATATTGAAAGTCGCTCATGAAGGAACGCAAAAAGTAAAAATATCTAAACTTCAACGTCTGACCACTAATTTTGAAACTTTACGCATGAAAGAAGATGAGAATTTTGATAATTTTTATGCTAAGTTAAGTGATATTGTGAATGCTTCTTTTAATCTTGGTGAAAAGATCCCTAATTCAAAAATTATTCGTAAAATATTGAGATCTTTTCTCGAATGTTTTCAACTAAAAGTTACTGTAATAGAGGAAAACAAAGACATTGATTCTATTACAGTGGAAAGCTTGGTTGAAAACTTGCAAACGTATGAGCTGAATTTTCAAAATCATAAATCTTCAAAAAATTTGGCTTTCACTTCAGTTCAAGGGTTTGCATGTGATTCTGATGATGAATTTAATCCTGAGATGATGACTATGTTTGTCAAAATGTTTAAAAAGTTTTGAAAAAATAAAAAGCCAAATTAGGATGACAAATCACAGAAGCGATTCGAGAATGACAAACCTAAGAATGGTCCTAAAATCTTAGAAAAAAAAGGGAAAAAAATTTTAGGGTTCAGGCCTCCAGTGTTACGAGTGCAAAGGTTTTGGGCACATTGCTCAGGAATGTCTAAACAAATTAAAAAAGAAGCAGAAAGTGTTCACTGTAACTTGGGATGATGAAAGTGAATCTGAGTCGAGTGATGACAATGAGGATCAGTATGATGATCACAATATTATAGCTTTTACTGCTTCTGTTCATTCTGATGATAGTGTTAATGGTTTGAACAAGTCTGTGGATAAGGATGAGAAAGAAGAGGATAATTTCCAAAATGTTGAAGGAGAAGACAGTGATACTCTCCAAGGAGTTTACGATAAGCTTGATAAGGAGAGCTATGTGTTGATTAAAAAATGTGCTAAACTTACTTCTCAACTTAAAACCTCTGAAACAGATAAAGAAAAACTTGTGCAAGAACTTCTTATAGCTCAAGTAAAAGAAGAAGACCTGAAAAATGAATTGAATATCTTGTGCATTAATTTGGAAAACTGTAAACAAGATAAAGAACGATTCATGTTGTTAAATGATGATAAGTCTGCTAAATTATCTGAGTTAGAATGTCATATCGCTGATATTGAAAAATAGTTAAATTATGCTAATGCTACTCTCAAGCGTTGGAATGCAGGGTCACGTGCTTTGGATGTGCTTTTTAGTGATCAAAAGGCATCTAGTGACAGAGCAGGCTTGGGCTTTGCAAGTAGCTCAAATCATTCCACTGAGAAGCAAAAAGAACAAGCAGCCCCGACATTTGTGAAAACTAAGCAGACCAATGAGATGAAAGGAAAAAAGGAAGAAAAAGTGAAGACAGAAGAAACAAGTACGACAGGTAAGGCCACCTTACAACGTGGCCAGGTAAGAAAGCCTAACTTTTCTCCAATCTGTCATCACTGTGGTATTATAGGTCATATTCGTCCATATTGTAAACTCTTACATAGAATGCCCATTGATAATAGGAAGTTTGTTCCCATTTGTCATTATTATGGCATAAGAGGCCATATCAGACCACACTGTTTTAAATTGCATGGCATGTCTCACTTGAGTTTTTCTGCCCCATTTCACAGACCGCCCTACCCTAATGCCCCTAGAACACATTTAGAAGAGTCAGCTCCAGTGAAAACTAGAAAAAATTGGGTTCAGTACAAAGACCTGAAAGCATATGTGATTCAGATTGCTATGAGAGCTCAAAGCTCACATATGTGGTACCTTGACAGTGGTTGCTCTCGACACATGCCTGGGGACAGGTCTCTATTTGCCACTTTAAAGTCATATAATGGTGGGATGGTGACCCTTGGGGATGGAAATTCGACAAAAATCATAGAAAAATGCAATATATCTTCTATTGGACTTCTTAAGCTGAAAAATGTCCTCTTGATTGACGGTTTAAAGAAAAATCTTTTGAGCATTAGTCAGATGTGCGACACTCATCATGAAGTTCACTTTTTAAAGATAATTGCATTATTTTGGATAAGAAAGGTAAAACAGTCATGCATGGTGTTAAAACATCAGATAATTATTATTGTATTATTCCTTTAAATACGAAAACTTGTAATTCTGTCAAAATCAATGATGCTGAATTGTGGCATTGGAGACTTGGACATGTTAATTACAATGATCTCACTAAAATTGCTAATAAAGAGTTAGTCAGAGAAATTCCAAAGTTGGGAGGTCAAGTGAATCAGATCTGTGGTGCATGTCAGGAAGGAAAACAAACTAGAGGGTCACATAAGAAGACTGATAGTTTAGGCACCAAAGCTCCTCTAGAACTAATCCACATGAATTTGATGGGACCAACTAGGACTAAAAGTTTAGGGAAGAAAAAATATATTTTTGTAGCTGTGGATGATTTCTCACGATTCACTTGAATTAATTTTTTGAGAGAAAACTCTGACACGTTCTTGGTTTTCAAAACTCTTGTCCTTAAACTTCAAAATAAAAAATCCAAGTCCCACAATTCTGTTATCTGCATTCGGTCTGATCATGGTAAGGAGTTCGAAAACTCTGAATTCACTTCTTTTTGTGAAGAGTTGGGTATTTATCATAAGTTTTCTGCGCCGAAAACTCCTCATCAAAATGGGATAGCTGAAAGAAAAAATAGGGTTCTTCAAGAAATGGCTAGGGTCATGTTGCATGATAAGAAAGTTTCTCAACACTTTTGGGTAAAAGCGGTGAGTACTGCTTGTTACATCATTAACCGCGTCTATCTGAGACTGGGAACCCTTCACACACCCTATGAACTCTGGAAAGGAGCTAAACCAAATGTCAAGTACTTTTGTACTTTTGGTAATAAGTGCTACATTTTTCCGGATATAGGGCAACTAGGGAAGTTTGACACTCGCAGTGATGAGGGAATCTTCTTAGGTTACTCCACTAATAACCGTGCATATAGAGTTTTTAATATTAGAACTTCTACTGTCATGGAATCTATTAATGTGGTTATTGATGATGAACCTACTGTTACACTTGCTGATGTTGATTTTTTTATTTCAGGGACATACGTTGAAGAACCACAAGCTGAAAAATCTAAAAGCCAAGGTACATTGGAAGCAAATGAGGACTCTGGTGAGAAGACCCCTACTAAGGTGAAACAGGGAAGTCAAGTGCAAGAAGCAGAACCCAAAGGTTCTCAAAAGAAAGGCCTGGAACCTTTTGCGAGGGTAAAGCTCAATCATCCAGTGTCTCAAATACTGCGAGAAGTCATCGATAGAATTAGGACTCGGCGTCAAATGCGGGATAAGATAACTTATCTTTGTTATATGTCATTAATTGAGCCGAAAAATGTCAATGAGGCCTTATTTGATAATTGTTGGACTAATGCCATGCATGAGGAATTGGAGCAATTTACTAGGAACATTGTGTGGGAACTAGTCTCTCGACCCTCTAACAAAAATGTCATAGGTACCAAATGGATATTTAAGAATAAAACTAATGAGTTTGGTGAGGTGATTAGAAACAAGGCTAGATTGGTTGCACAGGGATACACTCGGTTGAAGGCATTCACTTTGATGAGGCTTTTGCCCATATGGCTCACCTCGAATCCATTAGAATCTTTTTTGCAATAGCTTGTAAACTTCATATCAAATTATTTCAAATGGATGTAAAAAGTGCATTATGAAATGGTGATCTTAATGAAGAGGCATATGTTGAACAACCTAAAGGGTTTGTTGACCCGACGTTGCCTAATCATGTTCTAAAACTGAGAAAAGCTCTGTATGGGCTGAAACAGGCTCCCAGAGCTTGGTATGATAGGCTGACCTCATTTCTGTTAGAAAAAAGATTTTCTAGAGGTGGTGTCGACGGAACTCTATTCATTTATACCGAGAGCCATGATATTCTTGTAGCTCAAATCTATGTTGACAACATAGTTTTCGGGTCTACTGGTGATGTTTTGCTAAAAGAGTTTTCCAAAGAGATGAGCAGTGAGTTTGAGATGAGCTTAATGGGAGAGTTGAACTACTTTTTAGGTCTACAGGTTAAACAAATTTCATCTGGTATGTTCATCTCCCAGTCTAAGTATGCTAAAAACTTGGTCAAAAAATTTGGTTTAGACAATTCTAAGTATGCTAGAACTCCTATGAGTGTCACAACTAAGCTGTCTAAAGATGAATCTGGTAAACCTGTTGACCAGATCATGTACCGAAGTATGATCAGAAGTCTGTTGTACTTGACTGTGAGTCGCCCCGACATTGCCTTCAGTGTTGGGGTTTGTGCCAGATATCAGGGGAGTCCCAAGGAGTCTCATTTGTAGGCTGTGAAACATATAATCAAATATGTGAATGGGACGTCTGGGTATGGGATTTGGTTTACATATGATACTACTGCTGATATCGTGGGATTTTCTAATGCTGATTGGGTTGGGAGTGTTAATGATAGAAAAAGCACCTCATGTGGGTGTTTTTACATAGAAAATAATCTTGTCTCATGGCACAGCAAGAAGTAAAATGTCATATCTCTCTCTACAGCTGAAGCTGAATACATAGCAGCTAGGAGTGGTTGCACTCAGCTCTTATGGATGAATCAGATGTTGTCTGATTACGGGTTTGAACAATATCCTATCATGTTGTATTGCGACAACACTAGTGCGATAAACATTTTTAAGAACCCTATTCAACACTCTCGAACTAAGCATATTGACATCTGTCATCACTTTATTTGGGATCTCGTAGAAGATGGCATTGTGATTCTTGAACACATAGACACCGAGTTACAGCGAGCAGACATTCTCACTAAACCTCTTGATCATTCTCGGTTTGAGTTTTTTATGAAGACTTTAGGAGTCTGTCTTGTCGAGTAGTCTTTCTCTTTCTTTAAAAAAAGGGGGGGGAGTTAGACTCTATATACGAAGTTCTAAGTTCCTATTGAAAATCGTGTATCTGTATGTTTGCTTTGTTTGTTTCTACATCCGGTGTCTTGCTATTTGCTGTGGTTGGCTGGTCCTCTCATATAACTTTGACTATACATTCGGACCTAATTCTATTCTGTACACCTCTGGTGACTTGGGTTAGACTGATTTTTCATATTTTAGAATCATCTGGTGTTTGATTTCTCATTCCGTATCAGCTATACATGATTGCATGAAATGAACTATAGACAACCCTTATATGCTTTAAAGATAAATGTCTCTCTGGTTTGGACAAATTTTTGTTCTGTTGTTCGAGAAAATGGCTACCTATGTGCACCATGCCTTTTCGTACGTCATAGTGTGTAGCTGCCTCAGTTTGAGTGCCTATATGCGTTTGCCTCTAAGGAAATGGCAACTTATGCGAACCCTTCTTTTTCGTTCTTATTAGTGTGAAAGCCGCCTTTGCATTTGTGGCTATCTTGAAAAAGGTTTTCACTGGAAATGCCTACCTAAGCGTGCCTTGCTTTCTCGCACGTCTTAGTGTGGCAGCCGCCAATGGAACTATGCTCGTTTTTTTTTCATGCTTGGACTAAAGGAGAGTTTGTCAGACAAGCTTGTTTGGGTTGAAATGGGATCATTATATGCAATTCCTTGTTGGGTTCAATATGTGATACAATCTTCTTCCTATGTTCACAACAGTGCACACACTCACATGATAACATAGAAGTCATTCTGAATGTATGCCCTCTTCTATATGAGTGGACTGTGTCACATAGATTCATAGCTTTGCATTTGGGTGTGTCATTGAGCATTGCATCTATATGGGATGGATATCGACATGGAACTTAATTCTTCTCTTGTGTGTCGTCCCCCTTCATATTTTTTTTTTGGGTTTTGTTTTATGTTTTTTTTAGTCTTGTTTGTCTTAGGTATCTCTGCCTTGTTCTGGTCTTATAAGGTGTCTTAGTTTTTTTTGGTGAAAGACCGATCGAGCGGTCTTTGGACCGATCGAGCGATCTTTAGACCGAACGAGCGGTCTTTCTCCCATCTCGATTCTTTGGTCTACAAATTTTTTTTTACCGAAGGTTGCAATTCACCGCCCGATAGACAGATCAAGCGGTCACTCGGACGGTCATTCACACCTCTCAGTTCTTTTGTTGCTCTTCTATTTTGGTGTCACAGAGGGGACACCGCTCGAACGGTCTTTGCGCCTCAAGCTTTTTTCAAATCATGTTTTGGGTTTTTCTCTCTCATTCGGGTTGGCATCTCTCTCACTCCTCTCGGCTCCGTCTGCTTTCCCTGGTGATTCTCTCATCAAGTGACGAGCTTTCCATTGGGATTCTTGCGGGTGTTCTCTTTTCCTAGGTATGTCTCTCTCTCTCTCGTCTCTATCATTCTTGGTCTAGGGATTCGTTTGTTTGTTTTAGTTTTCTTTTCTTTTCTTTTTGTTGTTGTTGTTTAGTTCTTGTTTAGGGTTAGTTTTTTTTAGTTTTTTTTTTGGGAGTTCGTTGTGTCAAGGTTATCTTTTATTTTTTAAAATTATTGTTTGGTTGGGTTTTTTTTTTTGTGTTTCGGGTCTTATGCATTGGGGTTGATTTCTCTTTTTCATATGTGGTTTCCCTAGATTCATGTCTCACCCCTATCGAGCCAAGTCCACTGCCTCAGGTAGCATCTCTGAATTTTCTCATCGGTTTCAATCTAAGTCTTCTCTAACAACCTATCTTGCCTCTTTTGCCAACGTCCCATTCTTTTGGAACGGAATGTTGTTCTTCGCAATTTTTTGGACAATTCTATTATCGCTTCCTTCCGTGCTCTAAAGTGGGACTTATTGTTATCCTTTCAGTCATCTCTATCGATAAATCTCTCTTTGGTCCGAGAGTTTTATAACTCTCTTGTTGATGTCTTGCCTGAGGTTGACACATTCTCTAGTCATGTCTGCGGTATCAGTTTTACCCTCACTCCATACACTATTACCTCTTAGCTCGGCCTCGAGTCTCGGCCCATTGATCATATCTTTCCTCGCTCCTCTTTCTTTCGTGAGGAATCATTCGATTATGGCCCGACCGCTTCGGCCATATGTGGGTTTACCCGTTCGTGGGTAGCTGGTGTTTTGATCCCCTAACGGGATCTTACCCCAGATTATCGTCTTCTTAATCTCATAGTCTGTGCAAATATTGCACCTAAAGGCCACACATCTGAGATCTCCCAGCCGCACAGCTATTTGATGTGGGCCACTGCTAATCGCCAAGCGGTTGATGTGAGTCTTGTCATGTTTTATGCTCTTGTCAGGGTGGTTGGTGGCAAGTCCTCCCTTGGTCTACCTTTCGGGTTCTTCATCACTCAGTATCTCCGCTCTCTTCGTGTCCCCGAATACCATTCTGGGTCTCACCCTGATGAGCTTACCTTCCTTTCTAAGCCTATCTCCAAAACCACCCTTAAGCAGAGTTCTTCACATATTCCCCGGGTTTTTCCTTCTACAGGTCCTTCTGGTGCTGAGCCTACTGACCCCGAGGAATTGGGTCTTGATCCGGATGCCGATCTTCCTCCCGATCCCGAGGTTCTTGCTCATTTGATGAGGATGGAGGCTGAGGTTGGGCTGATACGCGAGGACGTCAATTTATTCTGCGCTGATGTTCAGGGTTTACTTCAGCATGCGCATATGGTTTGGAAGGAGCAGCAAAAATTTATGGCGTTCGTTTGTGCCTGGTTACCTCATTCGCAGTGATTTCTTTACCTCTCCTTGGCAATTCCATGCCAAAAAGGGGAGAAAAATGGAATTTTCTGGTTCTAGTACATGGTATTAGGTTTATACGTTGTTGGAGATACATTGTTGGCTTTCTGGGTATATTTTTTGGTTGGAGATACATTGTTGAAGATACATTGTTGGCTTTCTGGGTATATTTTTTCAATATACGTCACATGGAGATATTTTGTTTTGGTGGTGTAGTTTTTCAGATATAGTTGTATAGCCTTGCAGCTTTTAGATCTTTTTCGGATATGTTGGATAGATGGTTGAGACAGGTGTGAAACTTTGAACCATATTTTTCTTTAGATATGATTGGATATTTGGGCATGGGTGTTGGCATACTTGGGTATTGTGTTTTTTTCCTTTTGGTTATATATTTCATTGCCTGAACTTATTTTTTTTTAGGTTGATCCATATCTCTTATCTATGGAATCTATTAGTTTTATTGGCATTTCTTGTGTTTGTCACAGAATTGCCAAATGAGGAGATTGTTAGGTCATTTTTCCTAATGATCTTTCTCAAGTGTTGGCAACTTTGTGACCCATATCATCTTGTTCAAAGTTTTTGCTGTCCTGATGTTATTATGTGATATAATGCACTTGTGGTGGTTGAAAGTTTCTTTGCAGAATTGATGAGGAGAATAACAGCTTTGCTACACAAATCCCTGGCATTCAGCATCAAAGTGGGATCTCCACTAGGCTTAACCGCTCGAGCGGTCTATCACGAGGACAATGTTTATGTTAGTTAGGGTTAGCAGCATTAGGGGATATATACACTATTTTTCTGTTGAGGAAAGCGGCTGCTGCGAGTGTTTTAGTTTTGTTTGTTTTTTAGAGGCTGGGGTAAGATATTGAGGGGGAGTTTCTAAGAAAGAATTGGCGATCTCATGGTAGCTTAATATTGTTCAAGATCATCGCCAGTTCATCATCGTCATTATCAAAAGTCAGGACTTGAGAGGAACCTCAAGTGACAAAGTTCGTAGGAGGACTTCTACGGCAAACAAGCACTGGATTGGCTCACGAGGATTCGACAAGAAAACGGGTAATCTTAGGTTGAGGATTCGACTGGTATAGTAAGGCTTTTCTTGTAACCAAACTCATATATAGTGCTTGTTTTCTTGGACTAGGAGTAGTCCCGTGGTTTTTACTCTTATTGAGATTTTTCACATAAAAATTTCGTGTCTCATTGTCTATTGGTTGGTTTGCTTGTGAGTGTGTTTGTTATATCCTTGTTGCTTATCAATAACTACGATTTTTCAATAAATAAGAAATTGAACAAATAAACAAAGAAAAGTAAAAAATAAAAATAAAAATAAAAATAAAGGCAAAAGTAGAAAACTAACTCTTTGTATGTTGTGGTTTGTTCTCTTGAATTCTTTGTTTTTGTGATGTGTGCAGCACATGAGTGAGGAATGGTTAACATGTAGATGGGTGTTTATATTGATAATTGATAGTACACCATCACAAAAGCATTCAATAGAGCATTGATTATATGATGGTGAGAGGAATTATGGCTTACAACTGGGGATGTTGGCGATGGGAGCGAATGTGGTGAATTAAGCTCAAAAACATTAATGATGGTTGTCTGGTCGAAGAATTTGAAGAGTCGTAATTGCTGGTTGCAAAAATTAAGGAGGCAAAACTCTAAGCAAGATAAGACTTGTATTTGTTGAGATTTGAACACACGAATTTTCAAAAGAACTGGTTGGGTAGCGATTGAATACCTACGTAAGTTTCAATTTACGCAAAGTAATAAAGAATAAGAACAATCACAAAAATCAAGAATATACGTGGTTCGATTGAATACCTACATCCACGGACAAAGACAAACAATCCACTATATGTAATAAGAATTACAAAAAAAAAAACCTCTTTCTGCACTCTCTAGTTTCTCATTTGAGCCCATCCTAGTGTATATCACGCCTCTCATTCAATCTTAGGATTTTTGTCATAACTTCATATATATAAATACTAGGTTAAAACTATAACAGCCGCAACCCTAGCAGCAAAAAAGAAAAATGCAATCCTACATAGACCGCTCGATCGGTTTATAGACCGCTCGATTAATTTGTATCGATCCGCCTGTCGATCTGTCTTTAACTATCGATCGGTTTATAGACCGTTCGATTAATCTGTAATAATTCACCTGTCGATCTGTCTTCAATTATTCTCAATTTTTCTATAGACCGATCGAACAATTTATCCCATTGACATATTTTTTTTACCCTAAGCATATTGCACTTTTCAAGCAACCGTCCAAACTAAAAAAATATCTAGAAGTTCAAGACACAAAACCCAACAGTACTTACCTCTGTGGACCTATATTTAATGCTTTGTAAACAGTGAAGCTTTGCGCAAAATTGAAGCTTGGGAGAAGTGTGGGGCCATTGTGCTTTAGTTTTTGTAAGTAGGGGTGCAATACACTTTGTTACATGTAACTAATTTGGCTTAGAAAAGGAAAAGTAACATTTTTTTTTTCTATGCGTGTTCAATTATCATAGAAAATATAAAAACCTAAAATTTACTATAACAATTTTAAAATTTTATAGACATTTTCCTACAAAATGATAATTCACTTCTACATGCTTATTCTTTATGAACATATTTGACTGAACGAATTAAATATAAAATTGAATTATATATTTTACGAGATTGTACTACATATTTGAGGATTGTATTTTTTTTATTTGTCAGATATACAATACTTAAGATAACGTCATTTTAATAATCTATTCACCACTAATTTCATAAGACCATGTTTGATAAGAGTATTAAGCTTAAGATTGACTTAACAATAAATGAGTTCACAATACTTTGTTTGTTTTGCTTTTGTTAGATCTAGGCAATACAAGAGCGGTGTGAATTGGGTTTTAAAAAATAAATAACAATTTAAAAATTCTTTTTAAAAATATTTTAATATTGCAATAAAACAAGATATGCAAATATTTAAGCAATACAAATATTAAAATATGAGGGATAGAGAAATAGAATCAGACATCAGGAATTTATAGTGGTTCGGCTTTATCCTAACCTACATCCACTCCTCAAGATCTCCCTTGAGTATTTCTACAATATAGAATACTTCACGGGCATATTCCAATCATTTACAAGTTTCAAGACTTCACTTGAGTTATTTGAATATTTACACGCATATTCAACGCCTTATACAGCTTCAAGAAGATTCTATAAAAATAAGTCTCTGTTTTCTTCTAATATCTCTTGAACTCTTCTTTAATGAGTTTCACTCACTCACTCAAAGGTTAAAGGGTGACTCACATTTGATTACAATAAAAGAGGTGTAATAAATGAAGAACGCTCACTCTATTTACAGAAATAATTTACAATAAATAAAATGGTAAAGAGATATGAGAAACAAGAATTGGAGTTGCAGCAATAAATGTGAGCTTGATGATTTCTGAGATTGATTTGTGTAATGGAACAATAAATGCAAGTCTCCAATCTCTTAAATACTCAAAAGTAGCTCCTTATATAAGTTCTTGTGAGTTCTTGACCGTTGAAAGTAGGTGGGAGCAATAAATATCAAATATTCAGCCGTTGAGATCTGTTGTATTTTGAATTTTCGTCTTTAGGGTCGACATAAATATTTTAAACCCACCAAAGGGGTGACTCTTATAGTCCAATCTATTAGGATTGGAGTAAAAAGACAATATTACCCCACATATTTTATATATTAGTTGTCAATT
>JAOTRH010178906.1:0-12081 GCA_034768845.1 Heliamphora exappendiculata | reverse complement strand
CCAGGGTGGCAATACAAGCCTGTAAGGAGGCGGAAAGACCCTTGTAGGAGGTGGTATAGAGAGGATGATCCCTGCAAATTCGATAAGATTTGCGAGTAGCAATAGGAGCAGTATCGTCAGGAGGAGGAGCCCTTACCATGGAAAGAGGATCCGCAGACGAAGAGACTGGCTCAGCAGAGGAGAGGTCCAATGAACCCGAAGAAATGGAGGGAGGAGGCAGAGAGGACCCCGCAGTAGGAGAAGCACCTGCAGAAGAAGACAAGAGCAATCAAGACACTAAAAAATCAAGACTCTGGATATCAGAATTCCCAACCCCCGACACAGTCGAATCCGACGCAGAAAAGAAAGGAGTAGACTCGACAAAGGCAACATCCCAGGAAACAAGGAACTTGTGTAGAGATGGACAAAAACAGCGGTACCCCTTCTGAGTCTTCGAATAACCAAGAAAAATACATTTGACCGCCAGAGTATCTAACTTCGTCCGCTGGGGATGAATGTCAGGAACATAACAAAGGCACCAAAAAATTCTCAAGGGTAGAGAGAAAAGGCTCTTCCCGGGAGAAAGGACGGCCATCGGAATTTGTCCACCAAGTATCTGAGAGGGGAGACAGTTGATCAAGTAACACGCAGTTAACACAGCATGCCCCCAGAATTTCTTAGGTACGTGCATCTGAAACAAGAGAGCTCGAGCAGTTTCCATAATATGATGGTTCTTGCGCTCAGCGACACCATTCTGCTGTGGGATAGCTGGGCAAGAAGTCTGATGAATAATGCCATGTGTGGATAGAAAAGTCTTCATCTGGGTTGAAAGATACTCGCCACCATTATCTGCGCAAACATTTAACCTGAGCCTGGTACTGGGTTTGCACTTCCATACAAAAAGAGGAGAAAATAGATGCTACTTCAGATTTATGGTGCATAAGATATAAGAAAGTCACACGAGAATAATCATCCACAAATATAACATAATAATGAAACCTAGAAATAGATTCGACCGCACAGGGCCCCCAGACATCTAAATGAACTAAAAAAAAAGGAGCCGAAGCTCGTTTATTGACACGAGGTAATAAAGGCACACGCAGGTGCTTTGCTAACCGACACGACTCACACTCAATATAAGAAATAGAACGAAAACGAGGACAAAGACTATGCAAACTAGATATAGATGGATGCCCCAAACGACAATGAGCCTCAAAATTGGGAGAAGAAACTGCGGAGCAGGCCATAACAGCCACCTCCTCCACCAAGTATAGCCCATCAAACACTCGACCTTTACTGATAATCTTCCTCGTCGTAAGATCCTGAAAAACACAGCCATCAGGATAAAAAGTCACACAACAGTTGAGATCATTAGTAAGCTGGCTGACTGATAATAAGTTAAATAGATTCCCAGGACTATGTAAGACATTAGGTAGGGTTAAGGACGGCGTGAGGGTAGCAATTCCACGCCCCTTAATCGGTAAGGAGGATCCATTAGCTGCAAGAACACTACAATGTCTGGGAGTCACCTGATAGTCAGATAAGATACCTGCAGAACCAGCCACATGGTAGGAGGCACCTGAATCAATCACCCAAGCAGACGGAGTAGTCGCCAAACAGGTACTAGGATTACCTGCAAAGGTAGCAGCCACAGGAGCGGGAGGACTAGCAACCTGAGACTGAATATACTGCTCATATTCGGCTGAGGTCATCTCAACGAGCTGCTTCTGAGAAGAAGAGGATGAGTCTGCCTGAGAGTAATCAATAGCAGCATTGGCTACGGAGGACGGTCTTCCATGTAATTTATAACACTGACTGCGAATATGTCCCTGAATCCCACAGTAGTGGCAATAACGGGTCTCACGAGAACCCCCGTCGTGCCCCCCACCAGTTCGGCCTCCATCACGGCCCCAAGTTCCATTGCCACCACAAGAAACAACAAGTGCAGATGGGTCACTAGAATCAGGTGTAGACCGGGTGTCGTCACAACGCATGGAACGACTCACCCGACGAAAAGTCTCAGATAAGATAGGAATGTCTGTCCCAACAAGAATTTGTGAACGGGCTGTGTCATATTCAGGATCCAAACTGGCCAAGAAACACACGACCAAAATCTGCATCCGTTGTTCCTGAAATTTATTGAGAGAATTGGTGAATAGAAGAAGTCGATCGAACTCGTCAACAAGCACTTTAAAGCTCATAAAGTGCTCATGAAGGGGACGACCAGCATGTTGCGAGCGGAAGAATCCTCGCATCACATCATACAGTCGCGATAAGTCATTTATGGAGGAATAGATATCCTCCAGAGCCTCCCATATTTCTTTCACCGTATCTGCACTGGCAACCAATAGCTTGACATTGCGGTTCATAGAGTTCATAAGCTGACTGAAGAAACGAGCATCATCTCGTACCCAGGTACGATAAATAGGAGAACTCAGATCATGGGCATCATCAAATAAGTGGGAATTCAATTCCATGCCTTGCAAGAATTTCAATACATTCTTCCGCCACAAGGGATAAGCAGTAGCACCGTTAAGCTTCTCATCAACAAGCCAAGTAGAAGAAGAGAACACCTCAGTTCTCATAGGTCGCCCGATATCCGTCAGAGACTCAGCACGGTGAAAGAAATTCTTGTTCAAAGAACACCTCAGTTCCTTCACCCATCACCCTCTGATGACATTCTTGTTCAAATATCAAAGAACCCACAACTAGATAACCCTCACTGCATCAACAAAAACTGGACGGTATAGAACTTAGCGATGAATGGAAAGCAGGCCATTGTACAGCTAAAGGAAGGGACACAGTGAGGGAGACGAAAACACAGAACTGCTGAGACCGGTGCGACTGTCCCGGCGACTTTTCTGGCGACCGACGACTTTTTCGGCGACTTGGCTAAGTTTCCGGTGACTTTTTTAAACGGTCGGAGACTGTTGTCGGAGCACGATCGGTGGCTGTTTAGTGGGTTTTTTGTAGATTTCGGCCACTGATAAGGTGGCAGCAACTGAGTTCGGCGATGTGAGTGACTGTCGGCAACTACAGTGGACTGTTTTGAGGGTGTCAGGGGTGGTGCGACGAGAGGCTGGGAACCTCGCTAGAGGGGCGACGAGGGATGACGATCCTCGCTGGGTGTGCGACGATGAGCGGCGAAAGGCTAGGGTGGTCTGGCAAGGGTCGTTGGGTGGTCGGCGAGGGTTTTAAGTGGTCGGCGAGGGTTTTGGGTGGTGCGTCGACGGCTGACGACTTGAGTTTGGGACTGTTGGCGACCGGCGGTCACTGGTGTGTGGTTTCCAGCGACGATTTGGGTCTGGCGGCTAGGGTTTTGGCACTGGTTTAGGGTTTGGTAGTCGGCAAGTACTGGTTTGGTGGTTGTGGCTGGTGGCTGGTGGCTATGGTTGAGGGTTAGAGTTTTGGGCTGTGGCTAGGGTTTCGGCACTGGTTTAGGGTTTTGGTAGTCGGCAAGTACTGGTTTGGTGGTTGTGGCTGGTGGCTAGCGGTTTAGGGTTAGGGTTTGGGGGCTGTGGCTGGAGGAGGGAGGCTAGGGTTACCAGAGGTCCGGTGGCTCTGATACCATGTTATTAAACTGAGAATAATGAAAAGCCGTACTCTAAAGTATAGGTGAGACTCTTTATTTATAATAAAGTTAGCCAACATCATTACACCCATACACCCACACACACTAGATAATAAATATGTAATAATAAACATAATAAAGCTAACAAGAATGCCACCCAAAAAGAAGGGCATTAAGTGAATGCCAAACAAAAAGAGAGGAGACCACAAGGAGGAATCAAAAACTCCCTCGAGAGTAAAAAGGAGAACAACAAAGATAAACAAAACCCTACAAAAATCACAGAAACAAAGTCTCTATGAAGTCCACCATTTCACAACTGAAGGAGCACGGCGTTCTAACCTCCAACTATACAAATTACAAAATAGCGCACTCTTCAATTTATATAACAAAGATTCAACCTCGTCAAAAAAATCTTCTATTCCTCTCCAACTAACTCAGCCACATTGAACAGCATGGGACTAACGCCCACACCTTACTTATGCTCCTCATTATACACCTCCCCTTCAAACCTAGCAAACTCCTACCACCTCTTTTTTCAATAACCCACTCTACTTCTAAGGGCAATAAAGTAAAACTCCATAATTCCCTAGAGAACTCACAATGAATAAGCAAATGAGAAACTAACCCGTTCTCTTTCTTACAAAGACAACACCTGGTAATTATTGAAAAGCCTCTCCAAGCCAAGTTATCAATGGTCAAGATTTTCCCATGTGTCACAACCCATGAAAAATGCCACTTTTGAAAGGTTTTTCCGGATGCTCCCCATGGAAAATAACTCCTAGTACAGTTAAATAGGCACCTGCCGAAGGATTTGATGCTAGAAAATGTTCTATGATCACCTCTCCACCTCCTGAAGTTGAGAACAAGATCAAAAGCGCAAAATCTCATCCCCACCCCTATTCCCACTTGGCTACGATCATAGATAGACCCCAAGAGAGCTAGCAGTTGATCAGTTCCCAGTCTTGCGCATTCCTTCTGAGGCTAATATCCTAAAAATTGAGACCACAATCCCTCCTAGTAGTCTGCCACCATAGCCCCTTTATTAATAGCCAAGCCAAACCAACCTAAGCCCTTATCCTATTCAATTGGAGTTAACTACATGAACCCTTTACATCATTCTGCTATGCTAGAAGCAATATCTTCAATTAGTTTCATTAAGTTCATATCGTTTCTTAATACGACATCTCATGTTAATTTAGGTCTACTCATCCCCCCACTATTTCCATTACCCATGATCATATTATGTTTCTTTATTACTGCATCAACTGAACTACGTTGTATGTGTCAAAAACCACCTTAATCTATTTCTTTTTCAACTTCTCCTCAATTGGTATGACCCCTACCATTTAACGAATCCTTTCATTCCTTATTTTATCTTTTCTAATCTTACAACACATCCACCTTAACATTCTCATTTAAGCAATACCAAACTTATTAATGTGATCTTTCTAAGCAGCCCAATATTTTATCCCATATAAAATCGTTGCTCTAATAGTTGTCTTATAAAATTTTTCTTTTAGTCTTGTAAGTATCAGTCGATCACATAAAACACTGGAAGCACCCTTCCATCTTTGCTAACAATTGAACCTAAATAATGAAAATATTTACTCTTAGGTATCTCTCGATTTTGACTTTTTATTTCTTTACTATTAATATTCCTATTACTGCTAAAATTATATTCTATACATTAATTTTGTTCCTACTCACTCGAAATCCTTTTAACTTCAATGTTTCTCTCTATATTTCTAACTTAGTGTAAACTCCACTCATAATCTCATCCACTAAGACAATATCATCTGCGAACAATATACACCACGAAACATCATCCTAAATGTACGTAGTCAGTTTATGCATAACTAAGACAAAGAGATAAGGATTCAAAGCCAATTCTTGGTGTAATCCTATTGTAATTAGAAATTACTTATTTTTTCTGCGGGTGATCTAATTGCCATGGCAGCTCCATCGTATGTCTTTTACACATTAATATACCCCTTTGTCACTTCCTTTCTCACAAATACCTACTATATGATATCTCTAGGCACTCTTTCATAGGCTTTTTCTAAGTCTATAAAAATCATATAAAGATATCTCTTCTTTTTTTTATTCTTCTCTATTAATCTCTTCTTTTCTCTATACTTCTTTGTTAATTTTTTTAGTATGCGAATTGCTTCCATAATTGATCTACCCAGCATAAAATCAAACCGATTGTTTGACACTGCTGTTGTTAACCATAAACGATGTTCAATCACTATTTCTCATAACCTCATCGTATGACTCATCAACTTAATACTTCTATTGTTGTTGCAATTTTAAATATCTCCTTTATTTTTATATATAGATACCAGAATGCTTTCTCGGGCATTTTTCTAGTAATTATAATTTTATTAAATAATTTTGCTAACCCAAACACTCTCACTTTGCCTAAATATTTCCACACTTCCACAAGAATACTATATGGTCCTAAAGTCTTAATAGCCAAAGCACAAACATTTAGGAAAGACTTGTAGACTGTAGAGGGCAACATTGCCGCACCAAACATCCAATCTATCACCACTCCCCACTTCAAAAGGACGTGTTTGGAAAATTCGTCCCACCTTTTCCATAAGGGGTAACCACTTGCGGGGAACTCCAATCCCCTACATGGGAACTATAATTACCCTCAATAACCTTCACCATAAATTATCCCTCTTGACCGCAAATCTCCACTTCCGCAAAAGGGATTTATGAAAAGTGAAAAACCTCCAAATGCCAAGGCCTCCTCCATTCACAAGGGCACATACAGTCTTCCAATCCATCAAGTGATGATATCAAAAGTTGTCACCCAACCCTTCCCTTCCCATAAGAACTCTCTCGGCATCTTCTCCAACCTCTTCGTTATAGAGCTCATAATCATATGGGAAGACAAGAAGTCAATCAAGAAGCTAGACACTGCCTCTTCCACCCTTAGAGAGAAACTGCCTTTTCCACCCAACCAATCTCCTCTAAAACATCTCCACAACCCCATTCTGAACATATTTTGCCTTAAAGGAAGCACCTAAGGGAATACCCAAGTAGGAAACAGAAAAGTGCCAATCCTACAGCCCAAAATAGAAGCCACACTCTATACTCGAAACACCACCAACCGGTATGATCTTTGACTTGACCAAATTCACCCAAAGCCCCAACACAACCTCAAAGGAGAGAAGAATACACTTGAAGTACCCAAGCTGTCTAGGATTAGTTCACGTAAAACCTAACGTTTCATCCGCAACAAGTAGGTGGGAAACAAAAAGAGGGCAACCAATGTCGAACCCCTCCAAGAGGCCATCTGAACTGTGCACCCAATCAACTCGCACCAGCCTAATCATATTGGTCTTTCTATGAGCATTGGCCACCCTATGAATGAAGTGCATATTTTTACCTCCAGCTTTTAGCCAGAGAACCCAAGATTTCTGCCTCCAACTAATTTTCTCCATCTTAGCTAGCCTCAAACGCCCTTTTCAGGTACTCTTTTTTCCTCCTCTCCTTAGCAAGTAGAGCCCCAACCTATTCTTTTACATTAAGACAACTAATGCCAGCAAGAACCTTGGGCTTCTAGACTTTTAGCATGCCAAACTCCCCTAAGTTCCACTTCTTCAATTCTAATTTTAGCAACCTCAACTTCTTTGCAAGGACAAAAGGTGGATTTCCCACAACACTGAAACCCCTCCACCAACTAGCCACCTTATCACTGAACCCATCTGTGTATGGTCACGCACTCACACATTCTCGAAAATAATGTGTAGCTTATTGTGAAATAACAAATAACTAATAATTTGTTGCCCATTTGGTAATTAGATGATTTTATAAGAACAAGGATGATTCGATAGGTTCTTGACTTTTTTCTTATTTCTCGTGTAAAAAATGTCAAACACACATTTCAAGGATGTCTAAAATGAAAACACTTCTGATAAATATATGTAGTTATTTTGGTGAAATTACATAATTTAATATGATATGAGTTGGATAGATTGGACTCAAGAATTCCATAACATTTTTTCAAACTCTTATTTATTACAAATAAGTATACTCAACACATATTTAACTATTTTATGTTAAATCTCAAAAGTTTTTATCTACTCTTTTCTCTTAGTCTATTATCTCTAAAGTTTCTTGATCTACTTTATGAATTTTAAAGAGAATATAAATGATTTTAAAGAATATTAAGATTGGTTGGATTTGAACCAAAATTTAAAGTGATGAAAGTAAACTAAATAGCATGGACACGGACATGTGATAGCACAAGGACATGTTGGCACATCAGTTTCCAAAAAATGCAAGAAACGACGCGTTTATGACACGTTAAAAACTTTTATTTTTATATATTTATTATGTCAAATATGTAAATAATTTATTTAGTAGTAATTGAAAATTATATCAAATCACTGAAATATGTTAGTGTGCATAATATATATTTTGAAGAATGCAAAATATTGTAATTAAAAAGAAATTCACCACATATAATGTGTTCAGAGAGTTCAAGAAGTGTCTGTCAAGTGTCAAAAAAGTGTATGATACTATAAATTTATTTTCTTATTAAGACACGTTTAAAAAGTATTGAAAAAAAACAATAAATATCTGAAGAATGTTCGAGGAGCGTCGTGTCAGTAGGAATAGCAATGGGGTGAGGCCGGGCAGAGGATTAGCTTTTCCATTCCCGTCTCCTATTTGATTCAGGGCGGGAACGAGAGAAAATATTAAGGAAGTAGTGGAGAACGGGGCGGAGACGAGGATATTTCGAGGATAGTTTTTAAGATTTTAAAAAGTAATATTAATAAGAGTTATAAATAATATAATAAATAAAAAATAATAGTTGATGAATCAATGTACCTAAATATACAAAATGCAAGAAATAGAAAAGAAAAATTAAAGATAAATATAATATTTTAATGTTTTGAACTTATTATATTTATAAAATATATATTTTATACATATATTAATATTAAAAAAATATTTATTTTATGTAATCGGGAGCGGGACGAGAAAAAATAGGACAAAGAGAGCAAATACCGTTCCCACCCCGTTTGTTATCGAGGGCAAGAAAAACCCGCACAAAGTGGGGCAGGGATGTGCGGGGACGAAGAGGGGCGGGAAAAATTGTCATCCCTACGTGTTAGACACGGGCATCCATCACGGGCCTCACGGCACGCCACCTTCGTGAAAGTGTGCATACTTCTTCGAAGGAAATATCTTCCCACCAAAATTAATGGTAATGTTTCTATTCTATAATTTGTGTCAATATCGACTTATTTATTTTATTTTATATATATAATGTAATTTTTGTTTAATTTTATTTTATACATATGAGGTTATTACATCATCTTTGTAGTTTATATTGAAGCTTATGATTCTCGAATCAATTCAATTCACGATTTACAAAATTAGAATTTCAATTATTTCACAACTATCATACACATACATAAAAGATAAAAAGTATGGCTCTCCTATATATCTACCAGGATATTACAAGTCAACCAAAAAGTCAACAAAATTACATAAAGAAAAAGGAAAAGTACTCCTATACCAAATACAAGAAAAGCACTGTTCCTTGCAATCTAAATATTGAACTCTAATGATCTCCTACTCTCTCCACAAACACCACAAGACAGTAACACAACCTCCCCAACCTTCCTAAAGAGAGTTCCTCTCTATGTTATAAGCATAATGGAATATGTATGTTCCTACATTACGTGACAAACAATGTTATCCGTCATCAATACGGTTTCACAAGTATTTATCCAAGCAAAGAAGGTTATAAGTTATCGGTAGGCAAAGAAGGCCACCTTAGGGAGAGGATTTCAAAAGCCTAGTCATCTTCCACTGAAAGTTAGATTCCTCCCTCCCGTCAACTTCCCAATAATAGGTGGACACAAAGAATATGCCATGAATATGCCATCTTGGCCCATTCCAAATCGAAGAACCCTTCACCACCCCTATGGGTCAAGCTTGTCTTGAAGCATACCAAGAATTCCCACCATGCAATCCTGCAAAGCTCTCCTAAAAGCTGGTGTCAAGAATAACCTTAGTAGGAGATGAAGTCCAAAAAAACCACTACCGATCCCTTTCGATTGCCCATAATATAAAAGAGTTAGAAAAACCTACCTCAAATGCATCTATTCACACACAGCCAATCTAGAATTGCAATCAATGGCCACCTCCAACTTTAAAGTACGTAAGTGGGAAAACATCATCTTTGACCCTCTGTTTTTCCATATGCCCACACCATCAGGTTCCTGATGTTAGCTGTGGACCAGATTGACCAAGTTTGACCATGCTTCCCACTCATCACTTTTCATAATAAACTCTTACTTTCCCTAGAAAATCTCCACAACTATCCATTGATGCGGAACATTGTTCCACCTTTGTAATCTTATTTCTTTTATTTAATAATTAGTTTTATTTGGATTATCTTTTAATTATAATTTTATTTTATTTTATTTCGTTTAGGATCCTAGTTTATCTTTGAATTAAGGTTTTTATTTTTATTTCTTTTTCATTTAGCATTATGGTTTCCTTTTAAACTAAGATTTTAAGCTTATAAATAAGTATTATTTAGAGTTGATTAATAAGAAGTTAAACTTAAGATTGTGAACTTGTGTTAGGGTTTCGATCATTTTGCGCTATCTTTCTTCCCCTGTCATCCCCTCCACGTGCTACATCATCAGTATCAGAGCTTAGACTTAAGATTCCACATTTCCCTCTTCTTATTCGACAGAATCCCTAGCCAACTTTTCAGCAATCAGTGCACCAGTTCTGTCGCCGCCTCCTTCTTCTTCTTGCTCCTTCATCAATCGTCGGCCCTCCCTCCTTATTCTCCCTCGTTGACCCTCGCCCCTATCCTCTTCGCCAAAACCCTAGCAAAACTCGTTCAGCCTCGCCAAAACCTTAACCAATCCCCTCCCTCCTCACTGTCATTGTGTTGCGCCTCCACACACATACACCCAAAAAAAAACCCAAAAAGAACAGTACGCCAGTCGCAAACATTTGCTTCAATCGTGAACCTTCGCCACCATCACCATTGACCAGCTTCGCACAGCTAGTCCCTGTCATCAACTAGTTTTGTGAGCCCAACCTTGCCGTCAACCAGCTTCTCACAACCAACCATCATCTTTGCTTCTAGTGTGGCCTACCGCCAAGCCATCCATCACCATTGACATCTCCTTCTAGCACCGCCTTCACTGCCGACCACCACAGATCCCGAGGTAAACTCTCCCAAAACCTTTTTCTCCCTCCTTGTACGCCTCTGTGAGTCAAACCGAAAACTCGAGGCACCTTTTGTCTCTCATGATTCACAGGTGAGGCAGAAAAGATCCACCCCAAAGCCTAACCCGAGCCATTTGCATATGGATCCAGCTTCAAACCCAAACTCAATGCCTTAAATACCTAACCCAAGACCCGAAAACTTAGGCCCATTATATCTAACCCAGCACACTTCTTAAAACCTAAGCCCTAAACAACTCAAAACCATTATACCTAATCTAACCCCCCTAAAAAAAATGGCCACCAATAAAAAAAAAATCAAAAAACAACCCTATCCCTTAAAAAAAAAAAATATTTTTTCTTCTTTCCTAGTCACAACCATGGTTACCTCCAAAGTTGGAACTTTAGAGAGCAAGATAAGACATAACTAGATGATGGATGACATCACCTGCACTCAAGCTACATTAAAGAAATTGCACGCTGTCTTTTTGAAAGATAAGGAAGCGATAGAGGCTATTGTTAGTGGAATTTTAGGTGTACATCCACTACAAATTTTTGTGCGCCAATGCATGGTAGATGATTCAGAATTGACTGAAGTAAACAACGGTACTAAATTAGTCGTTCCAGATTTTAACAAGAACCGAAACAAAATTGATTCTACTTCATCTCCTGCGATCAATAATTCTATTCCTCATCCAACCATTAAAGAGCAAGACACGCAGAACACAGTTTCAACAAATGAAAAGCCTCTTGAACATAAAGATGTGCTCAACCTGTTCTGTCTCATTGATGGCTGTTTAACAAAAGATGTCAACAAGCCAGACTTAATTGATTTTCTTGGGGTTGAAGATTTTCTTTGAATTATTAAGTCAAGTTTTGTGGACCTTGTCAACTGTCTCAAGATCAAGATCAGATGGAACAATACCGCAGTTTATCTATTTCAAATATTTGATTATTTGGCATGAAAGAGTTTAGTATTTCAAAGCAAACTCGAGGTCAATTTCTTATTTTCAGTGGAGGAGAATCATGCAGAACATTTGACCACCTTTGCAATTGTATTTTTTTTATTTAATAATTAATTTGATTTGGATTATCTTTTAATTAGGATTTTATTTTCTTTCTTTTAAGTTAGAATTCTAGTTTATCTTTTAATTAAGATTTTTATTTTTAATTCCTTTTTATTTAAGATTCTAGTTTCCTTTTAGATTAGGGTTTTAAGCTTATAAATAAGAAGATCACTTGATGTATAATCAAAGTTAAGTTTAAAGTTGCGGCTTTATCTTAAGGTTTTGACCCCTTGTTTGCTACCTCTC
>JAOTRH010178884.1:0-12083 GCA_034768845.1 Heliamphora exappendiculata | reverse complement strand
ACCCCACAGAATTCTAGTTAAAGATGCCAAGTTCCTCCTTAAAAGAACTTCATCAATAATCAAATATATTTTTTATATTTATGGAAGTTAACCAATGTGCCGACCACGTTGCGAATATTGAAACCGAACATAATGAGGAACTAGTTTTGTATGATTTCCTCTCGTACCTCGGCCACCTCTTGTGGGACGGTGCTATTAGAATGGTATTTGTTAGGGACTAGGTTATTGTTTTTATTTTCCTTTCTGATGTGCCAAAAAAAAAAATCTGTGGCTCCTGTGAATCTACAATGCTGGAGATTTTGTGATTGATTCTTGAGTTAAGCGGTGCTGAAGATGAAGGGTTTGACATAGCCTAATTAAATAGGCTAGGAAGTTAAAGGTTTTGGCTCAATTGGATTTATTCCAATCCATACCCCAAATTACACCCAAAACCAAATTAAATTTACATTTGTCCTTATTTCAACAAAAGAATCTTGGTTGTCTGCGATATCTTTCATTTTATTTATTTTTTGTCCCAATTCAAGACTAAATAAAAAAACTGGTAATTAATCTACTCAAGCAAACCCTGCAGAACTAAAAGATAAAAGTTAAATCAAAATAACTGGTCCGCCTTCAATTTTTTATAAAAGAAAATTGTTAAAAAGACTTCTCTTTGTTTTCCATTCCCGGAAGGAAGAGTTTGAAATTCCTTTTCGTTTGAGGACTTCCATAGGAAATGGAGGAAGCTGGGCCAAGACAGTCTAGACTCATGCTTGTCAAGGACGAGGCCCAAGTAAAGTCGAGCTGAGGCTCAAGTGGAGTTGAGCCGAGGCCTAAGTAGAGCAGAGCCTAGACATCCAACTCTCATTCGATCCTAGCCAGCCAGGCAACGGCGAAAAATAGTGTGGAGGGCCAAGTTTGAAAACATTAATAAAGATAGCATGACAAAATTGAAAGATTTTAATGATGACTTGACCAAACTACGATGCATTAATGAAAAAAGTATGGCCAAAATAGAAATTATTTATGAGGATGGTGTGTTCGTACCATCTTGCATTAATGACAATTGAATTGGCCCTAGTATTCTCAGCAACACTCAATCCTCTGGAGATGCGGGTAACATGGGATAAAAAATTCCCAAGAGATAAAAAAGAAAAAAGATGCCATGTCCATAGCATTTTTCTTTTGGTACTCTTGTTTTCTGTGTATTCTTTTTCTATATGATGAAGTAATGAAGAAGAAGTTTGAAGAGAAGCTCATGGAGAGCACACGTCGGCGGGTAACATGGGATGTTATGATACCGTTTCGGGTTGAGTAGATATCCTAATCCTTGCATGGGACCATCACTCTCCATTTTTCTTCCAACGTAGAAGGCACCCTAGCTTCTTTTACCACACTTTAATTTTTCTTTCTTCTTCCATGCATGGATTACCATTTCTTTTATCAGCATACATTATCAGTTTATTAATTAGTTCATATTATATTTTTGGTTCCTACTAACGGTTGCTCATTAGATGGTATATAAAAATAAATTATAATAGGCAAGAGTTAATTATTTTGCTAAAAACAATAATTTCTTAGCGATGGTAACGACTCTACATATAAGCTAATTGGGTCAATTGATCCCATTATAAAATAAAAGTTACTAGGTTAGCTATTTGTTTTGCTAAACACACCCACAAATCACACTAAACTTGTTTTACAACCTTCTCCGCATGCTATTGTTCATCCTCCACTCTTTTAAGTAATTGCTGATTTTGTTTTCAGTCCACTAATTGCCAGTGTTTTTTCAAGTGCTGATATTTCTTCAAATGCGAAAAGTTTATAATAACTTGTGATACGTTAATAATAGATAATTAATTATTATTTAGTTCATTAAATATTATGAAAAATAATTTTCATACTCTTTTTTTTTTTTTTTTGTACAGATACATTTTTTTTTTGTTTCAATAGATGAAGTTACAAAAATGCCCCTTTAAAATTTTTAAATGCACACATACAAGAAAATATAAAAATAAATGTATTTTTGTAACTTTGGGCATAATAAAGACAAAAGAAGAGTATTTATATAGACGGGCAGTTCAAAAATCATTTTCCACTATTTATATTACAAAAGATAATACCAAAAATAATAGCTGATGTGATATGTATACTGTATTAGGTATTGTCCAAGCCAAAGCTACTATCACTATTTTTTAAAATTAGTCAGTGCATTTTAATAAGGAATTTTCAACTAAAAATCTAAAAAAAATAAATTTTAACAAACAAAGCACACCAACATATTTTTTAACAACACGCAAAATCCAATCACTCCATCACAGATAAAGTTTGTGTAAATTTAACACAAACTGACAAACTGATAAATTTATATTAAATACAAACAAAATATAAAATAAAAAATTTCTTAAATATTTTCCATGTCCATCGTGAATCAGCATTCAAAATAAATCTAATTACCAAAAATTTTAAAATTGATTACCAAAACTCAAACTGAATCTGATTACCAAATTAAATTGAAAATGAATTCAAATTCAAGCTTGTGATTACTGAAACTGAGAATTCACAAGTTTCATAAATTTTCATTAATCTGATTACCAAAACTTTTCATATAACCAATATACACAAAAGATTTCACAAATCCTTGGCATGTCAATCATCTAGATTCTAAATTCAAAATAATAAACATTAAGGCCCTGATTGCAACATTGACTTTTTTGAAAAAAAAATGTCAAAAAAATTTTAACTTCTAGAAAATTACAGTGTAAATTTTTTTTTTTAATCAACATGAAAAAGGTTATTAAAACCTTTTGATGCATAAAAGTTATTAGATATTTAAATCTCAAATGAAAAAATAAAAAATTATTCTACAATCAAACCATTTCACACAATAATCATAGCGTAAAAAATTCAATAAGAAAATTGAATAAAACACCAGATGTATGTAGAATTTAACAAATCTAAAAATACTGTGAAACCCACAAAATCAGCGTGAAACACTGTGAAACCAAAACATAGAAACCCACCAAATCCACTGAAATACTGTGAAACCCAAAAACAAAATCATCAAACATAGAAACCCACCAAACCCCATAAATTCAAAAGAGTGCGATATTGCTATTTTTCTATTTTGCTTAGAAATCCAAAATCCGATAAGAAGCCCCACGATTTGTTCGGTTAGAAAGAGGTTTTACCTCAGTACCTTCAACACCCAAAAAATAAGAATCTATGAGAGTTCGAAGGACAAAAAAAACTAAATAAATGCAAGCCAGAGAGAGGTTTTAGAGAGAGAGAGAGAGAGAAAGAAAGGAGAGTTCGATGCTGCGGCGTGATAGCGCGAAAGCCTTGAAACAGAGATGAGTGAGATGAGTACAATCGGTGTGACAACGTGCAATCTAGCTTCTGCGGCGTGCAATCTAGCTTCTGCGGCGTGCGGGCAGCGGTGGGCTGCGGAGTTCGGTGTTGCGGTGTGCGATCAACGATGGGTGCGATGTCAGGACGGTCCGTTCGGGGCCGCAAATGACTGTCGTTGAATGGAGAGAGAGAGAGAGAGAGAGAGAGAAGCTGTGGAGATGGCGAAGACGATTAGAGGGGAGAGAGAGAGGCGGTGGTGAGAGAGACTGAGAAAATCATCAGTTCGAGCGGCGGTGTCAGTGAGGCGACGTTCGAGCGGCAGTGTCAGAAGCTCCGAAGTGAGCGACGTCGGTGTCATGCCCTTCTTGCCATCTCAGATACCTGCCTCAGTGAGGCGTTTGAGCATTCACAACCTTTGGATTTCTTCATAGCCACCGTAGCCGTTGAATTGTAATATAGATGTCACATCCACCCATCTAAATTGTAATATAAATAACACTAATTAGCACTTTTTTCTCTCTCTCTCTCTCTCTTTGAAATTTAATTAATTTTAATTTACATATATTTTTTTATTTTTAATTCAAATTAAAAATAATTAATTAAAAATTTAAATTATCTCAATAATTAATAATTATTTTATGAAATAAATTAAATTTATATTTGTGAATAACCCAATTCTCAAAACCTTTTAGCCACTGCTTAGCAGTGAGAGTCGAATCTCTTTACAGTCAAAATATAAAATCTTAACATCAAAGTCTTTTTTCTTTTTTTCGTTAAAGTAACAAAGTATATTAAAAATAATAATATTATAGTAACAATAAACAAAAGTCAATAGTTAAGGAAGCACCTTTCAATTCTACAATAGAATTATAACTTAAGCTTAATTAAGAAACAAATTCTATGAATGAGGAGCAATAGTTATCCACTGCTTAAGGAGTAATACTTAAAATTTTTCTATATTTTTATTCTTCTAGTTACACTTAATTATATAAAATTATAATATTGATACTTATGATCTAATTGGTAACTAATTTAAAAATTAATTTTTTTAATTTTTTTTATTTTTAACTAAAAATTTAAATTTAGTTCAAAGTAACTTGTTTAGTAAATTAACTTTTAATGTAAGTTTTTTGAAATTAGTTGTTATGATAAAATTGTAGTTTTTTTTATTTTTTTTGTTCAAAATAAATAATTTTATCTTTTTAAATATTTTATATTAACAATTATTTATAGATAGAAGTAGTAATAAATAAGTTACGAAAAAAAATATTATTGTATTTTAAAAATTATAAAAATTTAAATAAAATATTCTAAAAATTTATATTTTAATTTAATTTTTGGGGTTTTTCGTCAAACAAATAATCTTAATTTTTTTGACATTTTTAATCAAAAACCTGAAAACCCAAGAATACCAGTCGGGACAATAGGGTCGATGCGTGAAGCGCTCTCTTATTGAATGTGATGTATGAATTGGAGTTTTCTTAATTTGTAATTACTCCCGGGTTCAACTTTTCTTTCCCCCTAAGTTTTTTTTTCTTTCTTTCTTTTAAACAATTATAAGGAAATAAGAAAATGTATTGAGTGCATCTCTTGTATTCTGTATATTTACATAATTAAGGTTTCATAATTATATATATAAAAGTTTAAATTTTAAAATTTTATAATTATATAGTGACTAGAGTTTTAGGATTGCATAATTATATAGCGGTTAAAATTTTAAAATTTTTGTCTATAGCTATGAGCCGTATTATTGTAGTAGATTTAAAAAAAAATTGAATTAAATGTGATAGAAATGTAGATAGAGATAAAAAAATATCAAGGACTCAGAAGTAACCTTTGAACGGGGAATCAAGGTTCGTTTCAAGGTTCGAATTATAGATGTTGAATTTTTGGTATTTCTGACATTGAAATTGTACACTCTACGGTTACAATAGATTATTTATCGCACCCATAGACGTAGGCAAATTATGTCGAAACACATGAATGCTTACGTAATTTTTTATTTAGTGTGTGCATGAATATAATTCTATTCACATTCGAGAATAAGTATTTAAATTCCAATAGATAGTATCAGAGCTGACGATTAACGATTTGAAGCCGTGGTGGGTAAAGGAATTCATGTACTATTTTTGATTTTGGTTCGTATAGATGAAAAATATTTATATTTGCATGAAGGGAAAAAAAAAACAACAAACCCGTTGTCTTGAAAAAAAAAAAGAAGAAAAAAGTCGACAATCCGTGAAGCCGCGATATAAGCAACAACCGGACTGATTTTTGGATATCAAAGCATTAAGTATAAGCAATTGGTTTCTTATTCAACGTGCAGCAAAATAGGAATGTTATTTAGTGCTTGTTGGCTGATTTGATTTCCTGCATTGTGAATTGCAAGGGTAATGCTCCAGTTTGATTCTGGCGATAAGTGGTTCAGAATTTTTTCGATTATATCGGCGGCATATATGTAATAAAAAAATTTAATACGGAGGTCTATTCTCACATTTTCAAGCATTGCAGATTCATTGATATAGTTAGAATTTTTAAATTCTGGAGAGTTAAATGAGATTGAATAGATTTGACATAAATTGGGATTGATTAGGAGTGATCGGGTTTAATTATGCGTGATCGGGGGCGATTGAAAGCAATATAGTTCAATTACTGGCGAAATACCGGTTACTAATGGATACAAATAGAATTTAGTTGTAGGTGGAATTAAGTTAGACTCAATTTTCTGATGGATACAAATGAGATTTTAGTTGTAGGTGGAGTCAAGTCAAACATCAATTTTTTGATTCGACAGATGATTGATAATCAATATATCTCAGCGAGTAGGTGAAGGGACGATGGACACCTTAACAAATAAGTGTCGGGTATCTCAGTGTAAATGTCTACGTTATGCTGATTTGAGTATAGCAGATTGACAACGACGACAGAATCAATATCGACACTGGTTATCTTTAAGATGGTTTGTGAAATTCAAGTCAATGTGGAGATTGTTGGGTGTATGCTTTGTATTCTGCGGATCAATATAATTAGGGTTTCATAATCATATGGTGGCCAGAGTTTTAGGATTTTATAATTATATGGCGGCTAAGTTTTTAGGATTTTTGTATATAAATATGAGCCTTATTATTTTAGTAGATTTATGGAGAGATGAATCAAATGGGGTAAAAATATAGGAAGAGACGAAAAAATACTATGAATATGGGAGTAATCCTTGAGAAGGAAAACAAAGTTTATTTTAGGACTTGGATTGAGAGTGTCGAATTTTAAGATTTTTTTCATATTAGAATTGTATACTTTACAGTTATAATGAATTATCTCTCACACTCATGAACGTATACATATTGTACCAAATTATAAAGATTCTTAAATAACTTATTTTTAGTGTTTACATAAATAAACTTCTATTTATGTTTGAAAATTAATGCTTAAATTTCGACAAAATAACAGATTTCCAAGTGTAGGGTAATCTTTTCATTCCTTCTCACAATGAGATAAAGGAAGGGGTCATTTTCCACCAGTTAGGTCTGATCCCATGTGACCTTTTATTTTTGTTTTTGTTTTTTTTTTGTCTTAGCATCAAAGACTTACCTACCTTAATTCTTTTTGGTTCATTCTCGGATATAACCAATTATTTGTACTACAGTCCCAAAACTCTTTGTGGAAAAAGCATTTGTCTGTTTTATAATTTTGGGTTGAAATCATAATATTTTTTAAGTTATAATTTATAAATTTATAATTTCAACTACACTAAATACTACTATTACATCTTATAAAAAATATACTCCCATTAGATGCTTACCTACTATAATATACAGTAATTGAGTGCCTTCTGTAAAAGATAAACAACCTCATTTTATCATTTTTAAAGGCTAATTTGGCCATAGATCCCTCCTAATAAGATTCTAATATAATAAGCACAAAGTCAAATCCATTCTATTAATCCTGTGTTTGGCTTGATTTTTAGGTTAAATTTTTTGACTTTTTTTACTAAAAAAAATCACTTCATTTGGATTCTCATAAAAAAGTCAAGTTTTTTTTTCACTTTTTCTCTTAAAAAAAAGTCATAATTTGACACAAAAAATCATGATTTGATACCAAAAAAATCAAAAAATTTAAAAATTACTAAAAAAATTAATCCAAACACAGACTAAGTCTATCACGCCTAGTGAACTACAGGGTGACCAAACTGTCCTTTTTTAATTTGTAACTAATACAAAATTTAACATATTATAACTTTTATCATTCATGTCTTTGTTACATAAAACTAACTTTTTTTTTAGAACTCACTTGTCGAGATCTATTAAATAAAATTTATAATAAATACCAAATTTTTTAATAAAAAATATAAATAAATTTAAGTGTTAAATTCACTATATGCCCAGAAATTTCACCATCAGTTAAAATTTCATTTTCGGTCAAAGTTTCACTATATATGAAATTTCAATGGCAAAAATAAATTTTACTATTTGTATTTTTCAAATATTAAAATTTTTAAAAAAAAAAAAAAAGATATCATTGTTAGTGATATTTACTCAGTACAAATCTCACTATCCATTAAATTTGTTGTCTATTACATTTTATTAACATATAAATTTCACAGTAAGTGAAATTACAACTAATTTTTTAAAATTAATGACAAGACTACTAATTTCTTTCAAAATTAGTACAACCAGTACATACATCTTAAGAAATTGCACAAAATAAATATTGACAATTTTTGTACCACATTTCGAGCTTCTGAGTTAGTCAACCAAACCACAAATCATTTTTAGCAATACATTATTAGATATGTATTCAAAATATGGCGATATTGACGGGTTCAAATAATTTTTCTTCATAACATATTCAAATATGAAATAAGCTCAAATAGTTTCAAAGATATTAATTAATTAACTTTTTTATTTAATAATTTTTTTTTTGTTATTATTTGATTAAATTATTATATTTTTTATACTCTTCTTATTTGTAGTAAAATTAATTATTTTTATATTTTTTTTATTAGAATGAGTCTAAAATAAAAAAGTTGAATAAAAATCATAATTTTTATCAAACAAAATCAACACTACTAATAGATGTATCAAGGTGTTATGTTTAAATTTCATTTCATCAAACACTGCCAAATATGTTTAAATTTCATTTCATCAAACACTGCCAAATAAGAATTCTGTTTCAAAATTTTCATGGGCTGATGCAAGTTTAGGCAATGTATAATGCGGTGCACAGACGGTAATCCTAAATTAACTGTTACATTAATCACAACTGAAATTAACTCCAAATACTCTAAAAGATGTATGTTTCTAAAAGAAATTCAGGTAGGACCCAATTGGAAAGAAAAGCTTTCAACCAAGATAAGGCCGGTGCTTTCCGCCCAAGAAAAACATCTAGGTATTATAAATAGAAGATCTAGTGATAACATATAACACAGTATTTTTTATTTACAGAAACTCTACTAAAATATATACAAATTCATTTTGCTTAAAGATGTAATAATGTAAACATTGAATGGGCCTTCAGCACGTGCCCGACGAGTAATCTTACCCTTTTTGCTTGTGTAGGAGCAATTTGATCAAATAGATGTTCATCAGGAGCTTAATTCTTCTCATTCTCTTCTCACCTACCAATTCACCTCATATAAAATATATACTATTATATAGCAAAGGTCTACCAGAATATATCATTTATTGTGGAACTTCACTATTTGCCTACTATCGAATAGTTTCTTGTGCCAGTCTCAAGCATTCAATAGTGGTCTGTTTGGCACAGCACAAATTAACTGTTTATATATCGTAATTGAAGAAATAATAATTATACTTGTACCAAAAGTTATTAGTATTTAAAAATAATACTAACTTGTAGCTAAAATTATTTTTTTATAAAAGATAAAGTAATTATAACATATATAGTAAAAGTTGTAAGTATTTAAAAAAATATAATTTATCATCAAAATTAATAGTAAAAAATTATAAACTATAAATTTCAACAAGACATTATAAGCATCGATTTTTTATTTATTTGTAGTTGTAGGGGCGTTTGCTTGGTGCTGCCGAAGTGAATTCGCGGTGACTATTGTTTATGAGCAATACTGAAGCATTTACAAATTACAAGGTCGAAGGAGATAATGTGGGTAATATCTTAATAAAAAAATGAATAATTTAGCGCGATAAAAAAAAAATAATGAAAGACCTAAACCATTAAAACTTTTTAGTTATGACCTAATAAAGAATGATATTTTTACGAGGAATTCAAATTCAAACACTTTTTTTTTAAGTCCAACTTGTTGTATTAGGGTTTTTTGGGGTCACATTTAGAACTTAGGCCCTGTTTGGGCTAAACGTCCATAATTTTGCTTATTTTTGAGCTTATTTCATTTTTTGACTAAATATTTTTTTTTTTGAATTGTCTCAATGAGATGAACTCAAAATGTTAAAAATTTTAATCAAAAAATGAAACAAATTCACTAAAGACGAAAATAAGCAACATAAAATTTTACTTATTGACTTATTTTTGTCTTTTCTAAACTTTTTTTTATATTTTGATCAAAAATCTTATTTTTTCAACTCGTCTCGATGAATAAAATCTAAAAAATTATAATAATTTAATTAAATAATAAATTTTTTTATTAAAAATAAAAAATAAACAACGTCAAATAAGCAATAAGCAATTATCCCAAATAGAACCTTATACTATTCTATATTTAAGAAAAAAAAGGAGCGAGAATCAGTCTAGTCTCAACCGCTTAAAAATGGGTTAGCACCGCAAATTCAACTTGATGTCATTCAACTTATGTTTTTTTTTTTTTTTTTTTTTATCATATATTGAGTACTAGGAAAACTGAACTGAGTCAATTCAGATCACATGCTCTCGAGTTTGTGTTTAGTTTAACTTTTTTAATAGATTTTTTTATTTTTTTATAAAAAATGTAAAAAAGCCATTTTATTATTATATGAGACCAAATAAATAAATTTTTTTAAAAACTTTTAAATAAAAAATCAAAAAAAAACTAATCCAACCGGCCTACGCAAGCCAAATACCCTAGACTGGCCAGATAGCATGTGGAGAAGCTAGAAAAAGCATAGTTTTCACAGCATCTCGGTATGAATCAAAGCCTCTTTCGGTTTTAATGTCGGTAAAAGGGCAACTCTTAGTGGGAAAAAGGGCAGATAAGTAAAGCACACGCAGCATTTTATTTGCATCATGTAGTAAGGTGTTGATTGTGAATTAATTTAAAAGTTAATTTTTTTATTTTTTAAAATTTTTAGCTAAAAGATTAAATTTTATTTAAGGTAGTTTATTTAATAACTTAACTTATAAATTAATATTTTTTAAGTTGATCGTTTGGATAAAAACTTAATTTTTTTATTTAAATTGAATAATTTTGTTATTTTATATATTTGATATTAACAATTATATGGAATTAGTAATTGTAATAAATAAATTATGAGTGAGAAATATTATTGTATTTTTAAAGTGATTAAAATTTGAATAGAAAATTAGTGTTTTGATTTATTTTTTTTTAAATGAATAATATTTACTTTTTTGAAATTTTAACAAAAAAATATCAAAAAGCTAAAATTCTTTGACAAAACGGGCCTTTAGAGTATGATCCAAGCCAACAGATCCACCTCATGATCAGTGGCTGAGATCAGCTAACATCATTGAACCCATATTTGCATATATTATTTCTGATTCAAAATAAGTTATGTCTTCCTTTCAATTCTTTTATAAGATTTTGTTTTTAAAATTAATTAGTATTTTGAATAATTTTTAATTTTAATTAATGCGAAACTTTTTCTCCCTTTTTCTCTTTTATATATATATACACATATTTTTTATTTGTTAAAGTTTTTATTTTTGACTTTTCTTGATTGCAACTTTTTTATTATGTGATTATGTATTTTTGTTTTTAACATTTATATTACTTTTTAAGTAGTGATATACTAGTTAATATATATATAAGTACAAACAGTTATATATTTTTTATTTTTAATCATTCATAATTAAAACTTAATTTGTATTGATGTTAATTAAGTATAACTTTTATTTTTTATTCTCGTATTTAACAATGTAATCACTTTTTTCGTCGCAAATTTTTTAATGATAAATTATTATAAAAAATGATAATGTTCTCATATTTTTTACATGTAAAAATGATAACTTTTTTATTTTTTGAATGGTAAATTTATTTTTATTTTTATATTTATATAATATAAAATATTGGTATACTGTACACTATTTTTTTGTTTACAAAAAATAAAAGATTTGTAAATTTATATTGCATTACATTTAACAGTAATTTTAAAATTTAAATATTAATTGAGAAAATTCTTATTTTATTTTTTATTTTATGTAATTACTCATTTTTAGTTCAATATTGTTAATTTTTCATTTTCAAGAAAATTCTCACTTTTTGTGAAAATTTTAGAAAATTTTTATTTTTATTATTTTAAAATATTTTATATTAAATATAGATCTTATTTTATAATTTATAATGAGTAGATTCTAAGAATATACATATTTATATATTTATATATATAAAACAAAATTTATAAAAATTTTAAATTCAAAACACAAAATTAAACATCAATTAAATGTCACCGGGAATGTATTTATCTCTCCCTTCTCTCCCTTTATTTACACAATGGCAGCCATGTCATTAGTAATTTTTAAAAATAAGATTTTTGGAAATGGTTAAAAGTGAATAGAACATATTCTAAAATCAACCCCGCCCTAGCCTAAATTCAATAAAGTCGTGA
>JAOTRH010178851.1:0-12084 GCA_034768845.1 Heliamphora exappendiculata | reverse complement strand
TCGACTGAAAAACACACTGGAAAACCACCAAACGCCCAGGAGCACTGTCCAGTCGACTGACCCTCGAGGTCCAGTCGACTGAATCCAAGAACACATGATCCAGTCGACTAAACTCATAGGTTCAATCGACTAAACCCAACCCAGAAACGGTTCTAAGCTACGGGTTTAACCTCCAAACCCCAAATCGAAACCTTGAAACCTTTGTACAACACCCTCGGACATCCACACGCCTAAGCCTAACCTCAAAACCACAAAAGAAACTCTCGAAACACGATTCCATCCACCGAAACCAACAAAAAACTGATTTTTAACTCAAAAACCAACTTTGATACAACATCAAATCTACAGAGATCTACCCGTTAAAAACACACATGTTTACCTACAACACCCTTATACAACAGTAGGGTCTAGAATCTTACCTCGAAGAGTTTAAAACTCGACGTCTCAAACCACCTCGAACCACATGCAAAATTGAGCTTTGCCATAATCAAAATCTGACCGGATGGTTGCGTAGCCCACGACGCCAAAACCACAGATCCGCTGTTGGATTGCTGAAAATCGAGCCTTGGGCCCCCGAGAACTTAGAGAGAAGGTAGAGAGAAAATAAAAAACTTACTGGAGAAGTTTTAGAAAATATCTTTATGAAAATATCTAACTTCAGATATTTATAGGCCTCTAAAATATCTTTTTTTGAAAATTTTTGAGATTCGTGCCACAACATCCCACGGCCCCAGAAACCTACCCCGCATGCATATCTAAGCCCGATCATGCATCAAAAGCATTAAAACATGCTGCAACAAAAACACATAACGCGCGTTCAAAAATGCCAAAAAAGAAAACGGGTCAGGGTCTCACATTGAACGGTTTAAAACTCCTTTATGATGTAATAACTAACGTATATAAATATGAATGAATGGATAGAATATCCTTTTATTTATATATATGTATGTCCCGACATGCCCAGAGGACGGGGCACCACAATAAAGCCAAATGGTATGCCACCTCCCCAATCCTCTCAAGGATATCGAATAGCCCAATAAAACGCGGTGATAGCTTTCCACTATGACCAAATCTCATCAAACCTCAACGTGGCAAGACTTTTAGAAATACGTGATTCCCTACCTCAAACTCCAAAGGCCTTCTTCTCTGATCGTCGTAGTTCTTCTAACGACCCTAGGCCGTAATCAAACGTTGGCGAATCATCGAGATCTTCTCTGTTGTCTCCCGCACCAAGTTGGGTCCCAAAACTGTGGTCTCTCCCACATCTGTCTAATACACCGGTGACCTACACGGCCTACCATACAAAGCCTAATAAGGTGCCATCCCAATGCTGGACTGATAACTATTGTTATACGCAAATTTTACCAACGGTAGGTGATCTTTCCAAGAACCCTAAAATTCAAGCACACAAGTTCTCAACATATCCTCCAAGATCTGTATAATCTGCTCGGACTGGCCATCTGTCTACGGAAGAAAAGCAGTGCTGAACATCAAGCTCATCCCTAAAGCTATTTGAAGGCTCTGCCAAAAGCGCAATGTAAAGCGCGGGTCTTGGTTGGAAACAGCAGATATAGGTACTCTGTGTAACCGAACAATCTCACTAACATACAATCTACTTAGCTTATCCACAGAATGCTTCACGTGAGTGGGAAGAAAGTGTGTGAACTTCATCTGCCTGTCAACTATGACCCAAACAGCGTTATGTCCCTGAGGCGATCTAAGAAGTCCCAATACAAAGTCCATCATGATGTTCTCCCACTTCCAATTCGATACTGGCAATGGCTACAACAACCCTGCAGGTCTCTGATGCTCACGTTTACTTGCTGACAAGTAAGGCGTCGAGAAACAAACTGAATCACATATGTTCATTCCCTTCTACGAGAACTGACGGCACAGATCATGATACATCTTAGTGCCTCCTAGGTGCACTACAAGACGAGAATGGTGGAAACTACGTAGTACATCAGCACGGCACGGCACGGCACGACTCTGGCACAAAACACTCTACCTGCCAACCTCAAACTCTAATCCGTGTTCACAACCCATCCCGTGGTGTCTTTTTCATTAGCAATACGATCCCGTAACATCTAAGCCTCCTGATCTATTTGTTGAGCCTCCGACACACGAGCAACCAACATAGGTCGTGAAACTACTGAAAATAAGGTCGCACCCTTCTCTGTCTCCCTGAGACATAGATAAAACTCACCACCCTCTCTAAGCACATCCCACTCTTATAAGGCAAAGCTAATGAACCATGGAATCCCCTGCTAAGAGCGTCAGCCACAACATTGGCCTTTCCTAGGTGACATTGAAGGTCAAAATCATAATCTTCCATAAACTCCATCCACTGTTGTTGGCGTAGATTGAGGTCCTATGAAAATAAGTATTTTAAACTCCTGTGATTGGAGAAAACTTCAAAGTGCTCACCATAAAGATAGTGCCGCCATGCCTTCAAGGCAAAGATCACGGCTGCCAACTCCAAATCATGTGTGAGATAATTCTTCTTATGAGTCTTCAAATGCTGCGATCTGTAAGCCACAACTTTACCTTCCTACATTAAAACACACCCAAACCATCATACGACGTAACACAATACACTGTGTAACCTAAACCTTGTTCTAAAATAACTAACACTAGTGTACTAGTCAACCTCTTCTTCAACTCTTGGAATACCAACTCACAAGACTCATTCCAGACGAACTTGACTCCCTTTCGCATAAGACATGCCATCGGTGTGGTAAGTCTAGAAAAATCATTCACGAATCGCCGGTAGTAACCTGCCAAACCCAAAATGCTGTATATCTCAAATACATTTTTTGATCGTTCCAAATCCATCATTGCGTTAGTCTTCAAAGAATCCACAAATATTCCATCCTTCGATACTACATGTCCAAGAAACCTTATATTGGGCATCCAAAATTCACATTTCTCAAACTTCGTGTACAGACAAAGCTCTCTCAAAAGCTGTAGCACAATACGTAGGTGTTCTTCATGCATATCCCTCGTGGGTGAGTAGATAAGAATTTCATTCACAAATACGACCACAAAACTGTCCAAATACGGATGAAATATATGGTTCATCACACCCATGAATGTCCCAGGAGCATTCGTCAAACCAAACAGCATAAACAAAAACTCATAGTAACCATAACGAGTCTAAAAGGAAGTCTTCGCCATGTCCTTGTCCCTAATCCTCAACTGATGATATCCTAACCTAAAATCAATTTTTGAAATGCAACTCGAACCCTTTAGTTGGTCAAACAAGTCATCAATCCTCGACATAGGATACTTATTTTTCACTGTTACTTGATTCAACTTCTGGTAGTCAATACACAACCTCAAGGTCCCATCCTTCTTTTTAGCTAAAATGCCGGAGCTCTACATGGTGCCATACTGAGACTTACAAACCCCTTATTAAGCAACTCCTGAAGCTATATCTTGATCTCTCGTAACTCAGCCGGTGCAAAATAGTAAGATGGCATTAAAATAAGTGCAGCTCTCGAAACGAGATCGATAGAAAACTCTACCTCACGACTCGGTGGCAACTCAAATCGATCATCAGGGAAGACATCCGGATAGTCACAAACCACAAGGGGAAACTCCCCATGAACCCCAACTGCCTCATCCAACATGAGAGCAAAAAAGAGGAAACCCAGGTTTCCTAGGTTCTGAACAACATTGGGCATGGCCACCAAACCCTCATCTCGATCGCACATGAAACAAAAGCAATCACCACTAGGCATACAAATCGATACCCTTCGTCGATCGCAATCAATAAAGGCATAATAGGTGGTCAGTCAGTCCATCCTTAAGATGATATCAAACGTGGTCATGTCTAGAATGATGAAATCAAACTCTAACTAGAGACCGATGACCTCCAACTCAGAGGATCTACAAACTCGACCTAACATCACATTTCCACCGACTAGGGTATCTACACACAATAGACTACCCAATGAGTCTATCTCTAACCCCAAAGTAGATGCAAAAGCAAATGAAATAAAGGAATGTAAAGCTCCTGTATCGATAAGAGCACTGGCCCATGATCTATACACTAAGAGAGTACCTCTGATCACTAATGTAGTAGCTGTAGTATCAAGCACGATCAGTGCCTTGGAAGAATTGAGATTTGAAAGGGCATACACTCGGTCCTGCATTCCCCTAGTCTGTCCACTATAGCCCTGGACTGCTGATTGTTGTACTGACTGTACTGAGGCACCCCCGTCTGCAATCCTAGACGTTTGAGCCATAGGTTGTTGATAAGTCTATTATCCCTGTGCGGGTGGAACAACTGGTGCACCTGCCGTGCTCTGTACACTCCCTCGCTGAGGACAGCTCCTACGAATGTGTCTTAATTGGCCACATCCATAATAAATCGGTGGCTCTTTCTTCTGCATTGAACTCTAAGACTGTCCCTTCTGTGGATAGTTCGTCACCTGACACCCTAGCTTCCTTCATCGATAACAGATGAGCTCTCTATTCTCTAATCTTCCTAACGAAACCATCAAAGGTGCTTATATAGAAAACTATTGATGTGACCCAAAGAGACATGGACCAGGGCCAAAGGACCTCTGTCTCTTATTAGAGCACCCACTCCACTCTGTAATGTCCTGGCCGCCCTAGGTCTACGAGTCTCAGAGTATTCTCTATAGTAACTGCTAACTCCACCAAATTAATAAAAACACATAACCTCAATCCTGCCACCCGTTCCCTAATTGTGTGCCTTAGACCCCTTTCAAACCTCTTCGAGAGCAAATCATTAGTAGATATGCAATCCTAAGTAAAGCGGGACAAGCTAGTGAACCTCGCTTCATACTGTATCACGCTCAGTGCCCCTTAGGTGAGGGAAAAGAACTCCTCACAATACAGATCTCTCAAGGACTTGGGAAAGTACTTCTTTAGAAATACCTTTGTAAACGCATCACACGTGTCTCCCACAAATGTTCTAGAAAATTTCCACCATTTATGATCATCACCTCTCAACTGGAATGTGGAAAATGCAACCCTCAGTTCATCCTTAACTATTTGTAGTGTATCCAGAATACTGGTCACAAGCTCCAACCATTCTGTGGCCACCTTGGGATCAGGATCCTCGACAAAGGTAGGAGGGTCATGACGTCAAAACTCTCGCATAGCAACAGTCGCCCTCGGCTCGGGTATTCTTTCTCTCCCCCTAGCAGCCTCAGCTAGCTGGTGGATGGAGCCTACCATCTCACGCAGTAACTCTACCCAATTTAGTGGTCCTTATGGAGCATTAGCATCCCCAGCATCAGGGATTGGTATATCTCCTTGGCCTAAACCACGACCACGGCATCGACTACAGTCTCATCCTCTCCGCACAGACATAACTATACAAAAGCAACATCGAACATAACGGTATAAGCTTTCATTCATCATGATACCATTAACATAAAACATATAATTATACTAACACATAGGCATTCAAGATCATATAAACACATCCAACGTACCGAGGAGAACCGACAAGAGTGATTCGTCAATTTGGATAACCTACTCAGATTCCATACTAAAAAACACGTCGGTCAAACACATTTCTAACTTGGCATTCAAGTTTGTTAATCCAAAAGCCCGAAGGCAAGACCAATCAATCTTAAGGTCCAACCTCTATGCTCATGTATACACAGTATTTATGCACTCAACATGTTATCATACTCGTGTTATGAAAAATATTTAAATACATGCAATCAACCACACACAGCAATCCTCATAGGGTAATGCAACCTCTTCTTACGGCTCTTAGGTTTTTGAACCTAGAGCTCTAATACCAAGTTGTCACACCTCAAAACCCTAGGTCATGTGAAAAGACTGCGGAATAACCATTTTGGAATACCCAGATCCACTAAAATTGCCCGTACTCAAACGAGTCAAAGATCAAAACAAAACTGAGATTTTATTTGAAAAACAATTAACAAAATATGACATTTTGAGTCAGAAAGGGGGTAATCCGAAGCTTCTTCAATTAGAACCACCTTTCAAAACAAAAACACACCTAAAAACTTAATCTCTGAACATGGATTTTAAACAAGAAAAAAGTAGGGACAAAACATCAGTTTGATAAGAAAACTTCGCATTTTAACCCCAAAAAAATGGATACCAACGTTTTTAAACCAAAATAAAACTTCCCAACCGAGAAGTCCCAACCCAACACGAGCTCACATCTCACACGCAAAGGACATATAAAATCGTAGCCTTAGGGCCTTACATTACATGTTCAGAATCCAAAATAGATGTATTGGTACATGATCCCATAAAAAAAGAGAAAACAAAGAAAAGTCTTTCGCCTCATCGAGCCCCACTCGATCATCTCTTGTGATCACAATCACATAAAAAAGGTTTTCAAAATCCCACAACGTGAGCCAAAACCCAATAGGAATAGACTATCATTAATTTAAAAGCAAAACATACTAACATGGATAAGATGGATATTTGGACTCACACAAGCCCAATAAACCGTTTTGCTTCTCAAAACCACAAATTCCTTCCAGCAGTATAATAAGCACATAACAATCATGTTCACATGCATCTCGTACTCTTTCACGGTCTTTCACTGTAGGATAGCACTAACCCAATCATTCAATTCTTTGCGGTCTTTCACCGCAGGACAACTACGTGCCCTAATATGTAACTCTTCACAGTTTTTCACCGTAGGACAACGACTTGCCTCAATACATAATTCTTCACGATCTTTCACCATAGGACAATAACTTGCCCCAATATGCAATTCGTCACATGACACATGGTATGATTTAACAGATATAGGTACGCACATAAGTATATACTAAACACCTAACTACACACCATCATATCATCCATGTAGCCACTGAGAATAATGACATCTCAACCAAAATGTTTAAAACCAAGCTCAGCCCCAAGGGTTAGCTCCAAACCTCTAAAAATTTAGCTTTTCATAGATTTTACATAAATCCCTCCATTTTTAAAGCCAACTTTTGAAAATCACAGATACCCATGCGTCCACCAACTTTGTAATAAACCATAACAAACAAAAAATATGCTTTTTGCCCAATCAAACATGGTTTAAACACAATGTCCAACATTTGTAGCAATTAAAGCGGTAAAAAATAAATATAATCACACATAGCACCCTTTTAAAGAGAGATAGTTTAGAATCCTACCTCGGCGAGTTAAAACTTGAAGCTTTTAACACCGATGAGAAAAAAAGGTCACTAAAACGCGATTCGGTTTGGATGAACGTGAAGCCCACGACAAGGATATCGAGGATCCACTATCCAATCGCTAAGATCCAAACTCGAACCAAGCTTAAAGCTAGAGAGAAAACAGAGCTTTTGTGTAGAGAGATGAAAGAAACTTGCAAGACAAGCATTGGTTCAAAAACCAAGGCATGAGGTATCTTTATAGAATTTTGCACCAGGCTGTCCGCTCAAGCAAACAGATATTTGCTCAAGCGGTCCCCGACCGACTCAACTCTCTGCCATAGGCTCACTCAAGTGAACAAACCACCGCTCGAGCGGCCATCGCTGGGTGAAAATCCAAATAGAAGAAGAAGAACCTAACCCCACTGCATAACACATATATAAACATGTTGTTTTAAAATGGTTAAAGCACTAACCAACGCATCCAATAAACATTATAAAAATAAAATAGAACCAGGTTTCACAAAATAATTCTCAAAATTTAGAATTTACCTGTTTGAATAAAATATTAATATGGTCTACAATAATAATTTAAGTTTGTAACGCTAAATTAATCATCTAATAGCTAGCTTCAACTTTGCCGTAATTTCTTATTCTCTTTTTCTTTTTCAACTTATCATAACTTCAACAGCAAAACTCATCCCAACTATTTGTATTAATAAAATTAGCTCTCATAATTACTCAAGCATCTAATTAAAATTAACTATTTACAATATAAAATTTATTTACATGGTACATAATACACACACACACACACACACACACATATATATATATATATATATATATATTATAAATAGTAATTTTTATTTTTCTTACAAGAGAAAAAAGTGAAAAAAAAATTAAAAAAACACTTACAAAGGAGTAAAGTTTCCCCAGTTCTGATTTCTCTTCTTAGTTCGTCTCTCTCTAATGGTTCAGTGTCATGGGATGCCCTTTAGGGCCCTATAACGGCCCAAGCATGTGGCTTAGTGCTCTCAATCTAAGGCCCAATGAAGCTCATAAGAAGGCCCAGGCAACGGCCAAAGACATTCCTTAAGGTGCCCAAGCATTGCCTAAGACCTTGGCCATAGGGGCCAAGACGAGCCAAAGTGCCAATCGGGTACCCAACGTGTCAATTGCGTTCCTATCATGCCCAATGCATTCCCAAAAGACCAATAGCACACTCAACGTGCTCAAAAAGACAAGACAACACGTCTGAGATAGCCACAGCGTGCCACAAGTAAGTCAACGTGTGCATAGTGCCCATCCATAGCGCCCATGCGTCCACGCACCAAGTCCCGTCCCAGCGTCGCGCGCGTATGTTAGCCCTATGCCCTAGCGTGTGCGTATGTAAGCCATATGCCCCAGCATGCATGCATGCCAGCCTCTGCGCCCAGCACACGTGTCAGCACCCATCGCCCAGTTCAGCGCGCACCAACTGAAGCTATTTTTGATTTTTTCTTATTTTCATGGTCTTAATGTAATATTTTTCCGCACATATATTAGGCATTTTTTTTTAAGGAATTATGGGCTATTTTTTGATGTAAAGCCCATAACATAGTTGTTTTTTGTTTGTGCGTACCGAGCCATTATGACTCCTAAAAAATAATGATGTTTCTTCCTGCCACAAAGGAGATGGCTCAAAATGCTATTATATGGAGGGGTCACTACTTAAACTACCTTCTTACCCGACTTTTGAAATTTACCTAACATCTAGGCCTTGCACCGTTGTTCACTTGTTCAACATCCTAGGAATTGTAATTCTCACTCGTTATTAACATAAAGCTTGTTTTTCAGAATTCGTTTACTGTCGTGCTTGCTTACTTGTGAATTGATTCTTGTTGCTTCCATATTACTTTTTGTTGCTTCCAACCTACGTTTTCAGGTTGTCTGAGCTTGGCGGGCTTACCCTATTGGAGGCAAACTGTCAAGATCATTGATTTGTAAACGATTTTCAAAAAAATAAAACTAGACAAGAAATTGTCGAAATAGGCCCCAGATTAAAACTTTATGATGTCGAACAATCAAAATAAAAATTCGTGCCACCACAGTTAATTTAGATGAAAACCTTTTCGATTGTTTCTTCAACTACGAACTTTGATTCTCCGAATTGAAGTTCTGAACAGACCTTCTACTATATTCCCAATGTGATTCCTGAATGTAATGTGGGCAACGATCCTTCAAAAAAATTTATACTGGCAGAACTTGGGCAACCTTAGTCTTGAAAGACAACTTATGAATTTGGTTCAGCCTACCTGCATATTTATAGGGTACAGCAGGACTTGTGGAGTAATTATGACATTGACTTATAGTGTGACCCAAATACCCTTCCCGCGGTTTCTATAATTATGAAAACATTGTAGCGATTTCTGTAATTTTTATAAAATACTAAATTATAGTTCATACCACTAATGAACTGTAATTGCACTCTTAACCATAATCTCAAGAGCAATTTGCATTGAACTCCTATTATTAAATGCTTAATTCATATTACAAGAAAAATGGTCTTTTGTGACAAAATATAATGACTAATTTTATTTTTCTTGCTAAAAATGATATTTTAGCGAGAAAGTATCAATTTCGTCACTAATACATATTTATTTTCTTACAAAATTTAGTTTTTCTTGTAAAAAGTTTCTTAATTAATAGGGAGAAGAATATTTTGTCACAATATGCGTTTCTTTTGCAATGAAATTTATTTTTCCTCGCGAAAAGGTCTTTAATTTTTGGTGACGAATATATTTCGTGTCAATATCTGCTTTTTTAAGATGAATTTTATATTTTCATCAGCAAATAATTTTTGATTATTTACTATGAAATAATTCGTTATCGATAATTAATTATTTGTGAGAATTTTAATATTTTCCTCACAAAAATATACTTTTTCATTGTTGAGGATTAGTTTTTGTCACAAAAAACTAATAATTTGGCCCCAAACTAATAATTTGGCGCGCAATCCTTAAAGGTGGAGGGAAAATTTTATTTTTTCCCACTTGTCTCCAGTCTCCTACCTTCTTTTCGTGCAAATACATTTTATGATTCTAATTAAACTAATTGATTTTTCATTCCCCAAGTCCCCCACTTTCCTAAGTTGTGAGACCCTAACCTATTTTCTTTTTTTGGCATTTTTTGACGTGCGTTTAGCATTTTTTCTTGAGCATATTTTTATTGGTTTTACATACATGATCGGGCTTAGATATGCATGCGGGGTTGGTTCCCGAGGTCGTGGGATGTTACGGTGCCAATTTCAAAAATAAAAAAAGAAGATATTTTGGAGGCCTATAAATATCTGGAGTTAGATATTTTTAAAACTTCTCTAGTAAGTTTCTTTTTTCTCTCTACCTTCTCTCTAACTTCTCGGGGGCCCGGGGCTCGGTTTTTGATGATCCAATAGCGGATCCTTGCTATTGGTACAGTGGACTACACATTCATCCAGACAAAATTGTATTCTGGCGAAGCTCGATTTTGCACATGGTTCGAAGCGTCGAGTTTTTAACTCAACAAGGTAGGATCCTAGAGTCTCATGTCATATAAGGGTGCTATGTGTAATCATGTGTGTTTTTAACGGTTAAAAATGCATGAAAAATTGATTTATGTTTCAAGAACATCGGGATTTGGTTTGAAAATGGGGTTTTGTGTTGTTTCGGTTGGATGGAATCGGGTTTTGAGGTTTCTCGTTTGGTGGTTCTTGATGTTTTGGGTTCGTGTATGTCCGTGGGTGTTTAATATATGCGAATTGGTAGGTTTAAGTGTGTTTTGATGCATCATAGTGAGTGTTTGAGAGTTTGGGGCTTAGAACACTCAAGAACAGGAAAATTTAGGTTTTCCTCGGGTGGTAGCTCGCTCAAGCGCCCAATGTTCACTTGAGCGGATTAGCTGCGCAGGGCCATTTTATTTTCATGTTATCTCCCTCGTTCGAACTAAGAATTGGGTCATTCTTGTACTCTAATTGAAGCCCCGAAAGTCTTCTTTCCAATGGCACCTCTCTCACCTTAAAATTCTTTTTGTGGAAAAATTTATGATCAAAAGAGTGAAGGAATGTCAGAATTTCTAAACCGTTTTCACCTATTTTTGGCCGAATGTTTGGAAAAAGGTTATGTTTTTCATCTTGGTTGGCCGCGTTGGGTGTGTGGGAGTTTGTGTTGGGCGTGTTAGGCGTGTGTGGGTTCGTCTTGGCCTTGTTGGGCGTGTGGGGGTTAGTGTTGGCCGTGTTGGGCGTGTGTTGGTCTAGGTTATGTTATAAGGTGGTTGGGCCTTGGTTTCCAATTGGCGTCCTAAGGTATTCAATTGATTAATATATGGGAATTAGTCGATTCAAATACCTGTGGATTCTTTTTGTGAGACCTTGACCCATTTTCTTTTTCTACGTTTTCGAACGCACGTTATGTGTTTTTGTTGCAGCATGTTTTTAATGCTTTTGATGCATGATCGGGCTTAGATATGCATGCGGGGTAGGTTCCCGGGGCTATGGGCCGCTGTGGCGTGAATCTCAAAAATTAAAAAAAAGAAATATTTTGGAAGCCTATAAATTTTCCCAGACTTAACTCCTAAGTTTTTTATTTTTTCTATGCCTTCTCTCTAAGTTTTTAGGGGCGCAGGGCTCGTTTTTCAACGATCCAACAGCGAATTCGTGGTTTTGCCGTCGTGGGCTACGCAACCATCTGGATAGAATTTAATTTCGGCGAAGCTCGATTTTGCACGTGGTTTGAGACGTCGTGTTTTAAACTCACCAAGGTAAGATTCTAAACTTGTATGTGTTGTAAATGTGCTATGGGTAATCGGGTGTCTTTTTACATGTCGAATTTTTGTAGATCTAATTTTCTATGCAGTTGGGTTTTTTGGTTAAAAATTGGGTTTTTGTCGGTTTCGACGGATGGAACCGGGTGTCGGGAGTTTCTTTTGAGGTCTT
>JAOTRH010178840.1:0-12085 GCA_034768845.1 Heliamphora exappendiculata | reverse complement strand
TAGGCTAAGATCAAGCCGAACCACTATAAATCGCTGGTGTCTGGTTCCTTATCTCTATCCCTCTTCTTTTAATATTTTCATTGATATCATATTTGCATATCTAGTTTTTATTGCAATATTATTAAAACGTTTTCTGAAAAAGTTATTCAAATCTCTATTGCTAGTAAAGAAACCCAATTCACTCCCCCCCCTTCTTGGGTTGCCTAGTTCTAACATGGGGGTTGATGGTGGCCGTTGGCCAGGTTTAGTGGTCGTCAGCCTGGTTTTAGGGGTTGATGGTGGTCGGTGGCTTGGTTTAGTAGTCGGAGAGTACTGTGGCTAGGGTTCGGCACTGGTTTAGGGTTTGATGGGTACTGTGGCTGTGGCTGGTTGTGGCTGGTGGCTGGTGGCTAGAGGAAGGAAGCTAGGGTTAGGGTTTCGTGGCTGGTTGTGGCTGGTGGGTGGTTGTGGTTGGTGGCTGGTGTTAGGGTTAGGGTTTCGTGAATGCTAGGATTTTACCTTAACTCTGATGCCATGTTAAGAATAATGAAAAATCGTACCATAATGGGTAGGTGAACTCTTATTTATAATCAATTTAGAGAACACTATTACAATCATACACCCACGCACACCAAATAATAATAACATAATAATAATATAATAATAAGCTACTAACAGTTAGAACTAGAAGATTGGAATAAATTGTTAGAACATATACAAGAAACGTATCTTCAGCATGAAGATCTTTTAAAATATTTTAATTATGAAATTAATATATTCATTGATGATGATAATCTTTTAAGACATTTCAAGTATGAAATTAATATGTTCACTGATGATGATAATCAATCATCCTTTTCAAATGAAGTAGAACAAGATTTTTTAGATAAAAGTAATCTTAAAAAAGAATCTGCTTTGGCAAAGAGAAATAGAAAGGTAAAAGACCCTCTTGATCCAAAATTATTTGGTGATAATAATATAAGAGAATTTATGTATACTAATGAAGTAAAACTAGAAAAAGATGATACTTCAAATTCTCCAAACCTAACACCAAATCCAATGTTCTCTAGAAAAGATGGCATGCATAAGTATATCTAGTAGCATAATATGGAACTTATCTTGATTTGACCCATGTTCCTTTTAAAGATTAAGAAACAGCTTGATGATTGGGCACAATTCTTATCTATAATCATAACCAATTATAAAATACTTGGACGGAAAAAAATTTCTTGGTTACATTGCAGCCACTCTTCAAGGAGATATTTTGCAATAGCTACGACAATGGAAAAAAATAAAAAATGGAACAACTCGAAAAGAGGCTTTGTTAACTAATTTTCGTATCTTTAATCAAATTCTAGATGAATTTGCAAAATTCATAAAAAAACATTTATGTGATTTTTCTGAACAAACAAATTTGCAAGAAGATGCAAATTATATTTTGTCAAAATTTGAACTTTGTAATATTTGTCTTTTTGAAGACTATGTTAAAACATATTAAAAATATTATTAGCTTATTGATCCACCAACCAACAAACATTGGTTAGATCAATTTTTTCATTAACTCCCAAATCCATGGGATGAAATGTGCTTTAAAAATATCCTGATTTTATCAAAAAATTAGGAAAAACAGAATATGATAATTTGGAATTTAGAATTAATTTTGTTTTAAGATTGATAGCAGATCAATGTTTAGAAATAAAAGAAAACAAGTAGGTAAAAAATCAAATAATTGCTTTCAAAAGTGAACAAAAATATTGTGATAAGATTCTAAAAGAAAATTGAAAGATAGGTTGCCCCATCTCTTCAAATAGAAAAAAGATTATCTAAAAAGAAAATGTTTAGATGGAAACCGTGGAAGAAAAATAAAACTTTTTCAAAAAAAAATAAAGTATATTAGGAAGAAGAAAGCTATAGGTTTTTACAATTCAATGCTGAATTATTTTTTATTGAATTACAATTTTAAATTGATAATAATATTTTATTCTATCAAATGGCCGTTGTCCACCTTATTGAACTGATATATATATATATATATATATATATGGGGTACGATCTTGGAAAAAGTGTGTGGTTTTTTCTTTTACATTAGTGTGCAGTAAAGAAATTTTTATAAAAACAAAAAGAAGAGAGAACTTGTTGAAACACTATTTGATGCGCAAAATATTATATAAGTTTTTTATATATGATTTTGAGATAATTAATAAAATTGTTATTGGCATCTTTACATTCGCAAGTGCACGTTGATGGAAAAATGATAGTTACATCTTGAAGAATAAAACGCTAATAATATCTATCTCACGTGTGGAGGTAAATAGATTAAGATGAACCACGTAAATTTTTACGTAATTCTTTTTTTGCAAGCATATAAAGTTATGCTTCTGATTGCATTATTGAATTAGTGATTAAATCTCAAAAGGGAATTTTTTTTTGTTTAAAATTGAATTAAAGCCGATTGCCAAACAAAACCTTAGTTAGAAATTTTTGATGTTTTATTACGAATAGTTTTGACTATGTTTATAATTAAAAATTACCAATAAAAAGTGAATTATATAATATTTGTTTTAAGAATTGGCTATCTAATAATATATTGGATTGTTTGATAAGTTGTATGGATTGAGTGGGATTAATAGTGATGTAGAATTAGTAATGAGTTGAGATTAATTTTTTTGTATTTGAATTGAGTAGGATTAAATAACAGATTAAATAAACTCATGTTGATTTGGGTGGAATTGAATAACGTTGAATTGGATTATAATGATCAATTTTAAATATTACCCTTGTATTAAGTTAATTTTAATATTTTAATATTTTTTATTATTTTTTAAAAATTTTAAATTCACTTCTTAATCCAATCATTTCTAATCCAACACCCCCCTCACTAAGTTATTCCTCATTTGGCAGACTAACAATCCGTCCGGATAATTAATCCGGATGTTTTTTTATACAAACAAACATTGAATTTGACTATATTCTGAATTAATAGTCTTGACAAATTATTAACTTTCCACGACAAATGAGGCCTATATATTTTGCACAAAATTAATAAATTAAGAATGTACCGATTTTTTCAAGCTATATAACTCTTCAATTTAAAGCATGCACCTGCAAAGGAAGAAATAAATGAATAAAGGGTAATTTTAGTCCTACTTTTATAGGAGACAAAATCTAATACCTTTCCCCTCAGAATTATTATCAATTTGAAGAATAATTAGTTTCCTCATAATTGACAAATTGTTACGGATTTTGACATTGGTCTAATTCATTTTGAGTTTGGTAAATCTGTGACAAATGTTTATTTAAATAATTTATTTTATTCGTTGATATTTTTACACTTGTTCTTATGGAGTTGTGGTTTAATATTGCAGCGCAGCGAACGAGGAGCAGAAAACAGTGAAAAGTCGCAGTATCAGACCGCTTGATAGACCGATCGATCGGTCCATCGAGCGTCTTCAGCAACTCTCGGTTTCTCAGTCTGCAACAATTTCTGCAACAATTTACCGCAAGGCTGAAAAGACCAATCGATTGGTCTAAAGACCGATCGATCGGTCATGTACGCAAGGAGCAATTTTTTAGTGCAGCAGATTAGGTTTTTCCAGTTTTCTATAAATATGGATGCCTAGGGTTTTCATAACTAAGCCTCATGATTATATTGTAAAAACCTAGCCACCATATTGAGCTCTCCTTACTATTCTCTCAAACGCGCAAGCTAGTCGACATACACGCAAGTTAGTCTACAACTTGAAGTTCTTCTAAGCTTTCGCTCATTCAAGTTATCATCAAGTCATCCAAACCTTAACGATCTGTTCATGGAGTCGCTTGAGAGGAGTCTCAAGTGTTGAAGTCTGGTGGAGGAGTCCATCAGCATTGAAATCTGGTGGTGGGTTCCAACGGCGATCAAGCACAGAAGTTGGTGAACATGGATTTGGCAAAGATAGGCTTACTACCATTAATTGTGGATGCAACGTCGGGGTTTGTAAGATTTCTTTGTAACCAATGATTTAATAGTGTTTGATTTTCTAGATCCGGTGTGATCTCGTGATTTTTATCCGATTTGAAATTTTTCACGTAAAAATTGCCGTCTTGTGTGTGATTGTGGTTTATTTTAATTTTTGCTTATGTGATTGATTAGTTTAAGCTTTTGTATCGTTTAGCTTATTTAAGAAAATTAATTTGTGTAAATCAGTCGGTAAATAGATTTTTTCAATTGGTATCAGAGCAGGTCCCAAAAATATTTTTTTTTAAAAATTTAGTGTGATCCATTGACTGAGTTGTAATAAATGGATTTTCTTAGAGAAGGCGCTTCGACCGGTAGACCACCTCTTCTTGACAGCCATAATTATCCCTTTTGGAAAGTTAGAATGAGAGCTTTTTTGAAATTTATTGACGAAAGAGTTTGACTTTTTGTTGTTGAGGGTTATAAGCCTCCCACATGTACTGTTGATGGAGAAATCGTCCTTAAGCCCGTGGCTAAATGGGACAAAACTAATTTTGAAAATGCAGGCTGGAATAGCAAAGCCATAAATGCTATCTTTAGTGGAGTCACACAAGATGAGTTTCGTAGAATTAGTACGTGTTACTTGGCTAAAGAAGTATGGAATATTCTTCAAATCACTCACGAATGGACTAACACAATAAAAATCTCAAAACTTCAACGTCTCACAACAAAAGTTGAGACTCTACGTATGAAAGACGATAAAAGTTTTGATGATTTTTACGCTAAATTAAGTGACATTGTGAATGTCTCGTTTAATCTTGGTAAAAAAATTTTAACGTCTAAAACTGTTCGAAAAATTCTTAAATTTTTACCCGAATGTTTCCAACCAAAAGTCACAGCAATAGAAGAAAGTAAAGACATTGATTCTATTTCTGTTGAAGATTTAGTTGGAAACCTGTAAACCTATGAGCTAAATTTTCAAAACAAAAAGGTTTCAAAAATTTTGTCTTTTACTTCAGCTCAAAGTTCTGCAAGTGACTCTGATGATAATTTAAACCCTGAGATGATGGTTGTTTTTGTGAAGAAGTTCAAAAGGTTTTTAAAAACTAAAAAACTTAATCAGGAGGAAAAATCACAAAAGAGGTACGGTAAAGACAAAGTTAAAAACATGTCCAATTTTATTAAAAATGAGTCGAAATGCCAGATTTCAGAAATTCAATGTTATGAATGCAAAGGATATGGACATATGGCTAAAGAATGCCCGAACCTTCTTAGAAAAAAACAAAAAAGATTTACAGTCACTTGAAATGATAAAAGTGAACCCAGCACGAGTGATAAGAAGGACCCTAATTATGATGATAGGGAAATTGTAGCTTTTGTCGCTTCTATTTAGGAAGAATCTGCTAAGTCTGAAAATTTTGAGGAATCTAAAAATGAGGAGATTGACAATGATGAAGAAAGTGAAGATGAAGAAACTCTTCAACAAGCTTATGATAAGCTGTATAAAGAGTGTTTTAAGTTGACAAAAAACAATGCAAAACTGGGTAAAAAATTCAAATTGTATGAAAAAGAGAATGAAAGTGTCAAGCAAGAGCTAAATGAAGCTCAAGTTTTGGTTGTGAAATTAAAATCAAACCGGGAGATTTTGTGTGAAATACTTGCAAAATGTGAAACAGCAAGGAATGACGTGTCTGAATTATTTTAAACTAGACAAGCTATGATTGAATTTCTTGAAAAAGTATTGCATGCTAGTGTTGAATTAAAAGCTAATCTTAAATTAAAATTGATTAAATTTGAAAAAAATTTATTAAATGCTCAATCTACTTTCAAGAAATTGAATGCAGGAACTATAACTTTGGATGACATGCTTGAGTCACAAAAGAATGTGACAGACAGGAGTGGACTAGGATTTGTTGGTGCTTCTTTAAGCAAGTCAGAAAAAGAGAGAGAAAAAGTCAGTCAACCAACTCAAGCTAAGGTCGCGCCAAGGGTTGTGAAAGCAGAATCAGCCAAAGCAATGAGCTCAAAAGGAACACATGCTTGTACCTCAACAAAAATCAAATGCTAAACGTCTCAAGTGTTCAATATCATGAGAAGTATCTGGGGCTTCCAACGCTAATAGGAAGAGAAAGGAAGAGGGTGTTCTGATTCATCAGAGAATGTGTGTGGAAGAAGCTTCAAGGATGGAAGGAAAAGCATCTCTCCAATGTGGGAAAAGAAGTGTCAATTAAGGCAGTTTCACAAGTCATTCCTACCTACAAAATGAGTTACTTCAAACTTTCAAAATATTTAGTAAGAGAACTCAACACGTTGGCAATTCATTTCTGGTGGGGTTCTGACGATGAAAAGCGCAAGATCTCTTAGGTGGCCTAGGCTAAAATGTGCAAATCCAAGAGAGATGATAGATTGGGATTTAGAGCTATTGATACTTTTAACTTGGCTATGCTAGGAAAACAGGGATGGTGGATCCTTCATTTTCTTTCCTCGCTAATGGGACAGGTATATAAGGCAAAATACTTCCCCCACAAATCGTTCATGAATGCGCAACTGGGCTCTTAGCCTTCTTTTGTATGAAGAAGCTTGCTTCAGGGAAGAAACATAATTGAGAGAGGCACAATCTAGCATGTTGCTAAGGGAACTAATATCAAAGTCTATACGAACAAGTGGATCCCTGGACTGAAAACACTAAAAATGGTCTCACCCCCTAGCCTAGGAATGGAAACTAGTGTCAGCGAACTAATGGATAATACGCTGAGATCGGGTGAAATGAAGATCAAGGCAAATTTCTTATACAAAGACAATGAGATAATTTTAGTATTACCACTAAGCCATAGTTTAGGGGAAGACTGACAAATCTGGTTTCATTCTTAAGATGGTGTTTATTTAGTAAAAACAAGCTACTAGGTGGCCAAAGAACTGAAAGAAGAAGAGAACCGAATGATATCCAAGGCGGGGTTGAGTCGGATCCCAAAGACTAGTTGGTGGACAAAAAATGTAAATTTTATAAATTCCATTAAAAATCGAAATTTTCATTTTGCGAGCATGGGCACAAGCTCTACCAATAGCAATGAGGCTGGCAAGCAAGAGCATACCAATCCAAACAACATGCAGATGTTGTGGAGATGCAAATGAAACAATTGAACATGTATTGATGAGTTATGAAAAGGCCAAAGAGAATTGGAACGAGACGAATTTGAATCATCTCCTAGATCTTCGAACGGGTGAGTTCTATGACTGGGTACGTGAAATAATCCTCACACAAAGTAAAGAGGCAAGCGGCTAATTTGGGATCATCGCTTGGGCAATCTGGAATGAAAGCAACTCTATTGTTTTCTCGAGCAAAGTTGTAAAAACAAGATCAATGATTACACAAGCAAAAAATATGCTATCCTAGTACATTGAAGCAAATGCCAAAGATTCCAATAATAAGAATGCTTCATCCAGTAAGACCACTCAAAATTGGATCCCACATGACCAAGATTTTTACAAAATAAATATAAATGGCGCATGTGACACACAAAAAAAATAAAGGGAAGCAGGCCTAAGAGTTGTCATCAGAGATTGAAAGGGTGGATTTGTGGCTAGTTTATCACATAGATTACTACATTGAAATTCACCAGAGGCCACTGAAGCCCTTGCTATTCTCTATGAAGTGAGACTTGCAAAGGATTTCTCTATATTTAGCTACGAGGTGGAAAGTGATGCTCTTAATATTGTCAATACAATAAACAAACCTATGAAAGATCTTTCAGCTATAGGCAATATAATAAGGGATTGTAATAAGTTTCTTGCAGGTTTTTTCCATGGAACACGTGTCTATACGAATAGAGAGAGAAATAAAACTACTCATAAATTTGCAAAAATTGTACTAAGTGTGGACGATAGGTGAGTTTGGAAGGACTTATGTCCTTAATGGACTTTTCCATTGCTATGTAAAAATGCCAAGGTATTTACGAGTAATTAATAAAATATCTTTCTTTTCTCAAAACAAAAAAATATAAATTAAAAAAACATAACCCACATCTATTTGAGCTATATATTAATTATCGTGTACTACATAGAGGGAATCACATTCTCTCTCTTTATCTATTTACAGTTATATGAATTTTTTATAATTTTTAAGTAATAAATTATAGCAGTTATGATTTTAATTAATTACTATTCTTATATTGTGAATATTTTTTAGATTGTTGATTAGATATTATTTTTTTAGTTGAGTTTAATACATTTTTAAAAAAGATGGTATTAGATTCTTTTATTATTTAGAAACTAATTCTAAAAAAATAATTTTAAGATATTACAATCTTTCAACTCACTAAACTGCATAAGTCACGTGTTGAAACTGACAAAAAATTTAACTCAAGTCACTTATTTTGAAAATTAGAGATTAACGGTGAGTTCAAAAAACTTTTACCTAAGAAAAATAAATTGGTTAAAAATTATTCTTCAATACACCCCAAACTAATCCCGTACGCACCTATTAAACATAATATGAGAAAAGTAATATATATATATATATATATATATATATATATATATATATGACTTGACAAATTTAACATTACAATTTTTTAATAGATTTTATATTGTTTGACTCACATTCTACTTAATTTTCTATAAAATGAAGTTCGATTTCTTTAATGTGAAAAGATTGAGTTATTAGCAAAGACTTAATTATAATAGAGTTTATTATTTATTATTTTGGGAGAGTTTTCTTGTAATGTTAATACAAAATTATTTATTTTAAATTACAAAATTAATTGTGATAAAATATATATTTATATTGGTTTAAATGAAATAAATATATTAACCGTTTTACAATTTAATGCTCACTTATTTTTTATTTAATTACCATTTTAAAGTGATAATAATATTTTATTCTATCAAATGGACGTTGTCCACATATATATATATATATATCAAACTATTTAATTCACAAATAGTTTTCCAATAATTACTAGAATCTATCCAGAATGTCTTGGAAGACATTAAAATCTCTTTTCGGGTCTAAAACAACTTTGATATATGCGGGTCTAAAACAACTTTATATATATATATATATATATCAAACTATTTAATTCACAAATAATTTTTCAATAATTACTAGAATCTATCCAGAATGTCTGGAAAGACATTAAAATCTCTTTGCGGGTCTAAAACAACTTTGATATATGCGGGTCTAAAACAACTTTTTATATATATATATATATATATATATATATTATATAAACTATTTAATTCACAAATAGTTTTTCAATAATTACTAGAATCTATCCCGAATGTCTAGGAAGACATTAAAATCTCTTTGCGGGTCTAAAACAACTTTTATATATATATATATATATATATATATATATATATATATATAGGGGTACGGTTTTGAAAAAAGTATAGTTTTTTTCTTTACGTCAGTGTGCAGTAAAGAATTTTTTATAAAAACAAAAAGAAGAGAGAATTCATTGAAACAATTTTCAAAATATTATATAAGTTTTTTATATATGATTTCGGGACAATTAATAAAGTTATTCCTGACATTTTTATATTTGCAAGTGTACGTTAATAGATAAGTGGCAATTAAATTTTGAAAAATAGAACACTAATAATATTCATCTCACATGCAGAAGTAAATAGATTACGACGAACTACGTAAATTTTTACGTAATTTTCTTTTTTTGCGAGCATAGTTATGCTTTCGATTGCATTATTAAATTAGTGATTAAATTCCAATACATACCAACTTAGCTTTTTTTTGCTTGTAGGGAGATTTTTTCATGTTATCAGCAAGCATTCCAAACATACAACTAGTTTATTTTTGTGCACCGTGGGTTAACTTTTTTTATGTAGCTTTTTTTTGTTTTTGGTAAAAATATGTGTTAACTCAAATGATGGTAATTTTTACATTTTTCTCGTTACGAAAAATTAAAAAAATTAAAAAAATATTAAAAAATTAAAATTTTCATATAAGATGAAAAAGTTACTTTACACCTTTTGTAAGGTTTTTCTTATATTTAGTATAAAAAAAATCAACTTTAGTCAAAATGGCTATATTTTTAGATTCATTTTATCATAATAAATCAAAAAAATAAAAAAAATACACAAAACACAACAAAGTTCAAAAAATATGAAAAAAAAAGCTACAATAAAAAGCCAACAGAAAAGCAATTCCAAACAAACCCTAATTAATACTTTTTTATATACTCAAAAACGAGATATCCTTATTTGGGATAAATTGTGAATTTTTTGCTTATTTTATTTTTCTTAATTTTTTTGCTAATTTTTTTAATATTTTTGGATCATCTCGATGAGAGAAACCGAAAAAATAAAAAATTTTGATCAAAAGACAAAATATTTTACTAAAAACAAAAATAAACAATATAAAATCTAACTTTTTAGCTTATTTTGTATGTTCTAAATTCTTTTTTATATTTTAGTCAAAATAAATTTATTTCATAGCTCCTCTCACTTACTGGAATCGAAAAAATATAAATGCTCCACTAAACAATGAAAAACATTCACTAAAAATAAAATAAATAAATAAATAAACTATTATTCTAAACTAGTTCAATTAAATAAAATTTTATAATACTCATCCCTTTGTAAGTTGGAGTTGTACTTAGATATAAACCATGCCTAAAGGCATTATTATTTTTTTAAAATTATTCAGTGGCTTGTAATAACGACTAAAGTTATAAGAGACAAAAAATATAAAAAAAATAATAGTGACAGATCAATTGATTATTCAAATATTCAAATTAAATAATAATAAATTAATTAAAAAATATAAAATTATCACAACGTAATTAATAATTATACTTGAATTAAATAATAACCGATCAAAAAGAAAAAAAATCTCAATAAATTTCATCTCACTATTAGATTGTTTAGAAGGAATAGAAACCCATTGAACAATATATACATATTACATCAACCATTATAATTTGTTATATAAATATGAATATAGTTTCAATTATGGAGTTCTGTGCTTTTATTACCAATCACTTTGAATAGAAATTTATTTGGAGTATTCATACTAATAATTAGTCAAATTATTAGTCAATTGTGGATAATTTTATTTTAGTTAATTAGTTTTTATTTAATACTACAATCATACTTGCTATTTTAGTCATTGTTCTTTAAAAAATAATTTCTTTTCTTTCTAATTAGTTTCTTTTCTTTTATGTTATCGGAGGGCAAATATGTAATGTTCTGACTGTGTTTTTACCTAGTGAATAGTAACTCTGCATATTAGTTAAGCCATTTAGCTTAAGACTAAATTAACTAGTTTTTATTAAGTCTGCTGAAGTACTAATTTTCTATTTAGCTAGTTTAAATAAATTTTTTTTTTAAAAACCTATTTTAAACTAGTGTGATGTGGATGCTGGTCAAATTAAAATTAATCTTAATTAATTTAGGTCTTATTTGACAATTTAATTTTAAGTAAAATTTTTTTATTCCGAGTCACTTTAAACCCAAGAAACCAAAAGTTTCATTGAGAAAGGTAGTGACTTTAAACTACAGGCTTAAAAGTAGTTTTAAATTAAAAGGTAAAAAAAATTTATTTAAAGTTGCTATAATGTTTTAAAATTTACTTTTATATAATTTTATATTCAATATGGATCTTATTTGATATATATTTTAACGAGAATTTTTCAAAAATATAATTTTTATAAAAAAAATAGATTTGTATAATAAAAATTATGATATTTTTGAAAATGATAAAAAAATATATGTAAAAAACAAAATGGCTAAAAGTATTTGGGTTGAAAATGAGATTTTTTGACTTTTTAGACTTTAAATAAAAATAAACAAAAATTTAGTTTAAAACTGAATTAAAATCGATTACCAAACAAGACCTTAGTTAAAAAAATTTGATGTTTTATTACGAATAGTTTGTTGGGAAAATATCCAACGCCAAAGTAAAATACATGCTCGGGGATCCAGAAAATACATCTTTATTAAACTTTCAACAATTTATAATAATCTGAAATTACAGAGAATGAAATAACAAGAATAACATAAATGGAATTTGCAAACCGAGTCCTGTAATCGCAGTTTCCTTAAGAATAATTCACCGCCTACCGGGGGTGTTGTAGGTATTCCACCGGCGTTACTCTCCCAGGATAAAACGGCTCCACGATCTCTGGAACACCACCAAGGATCGGCTACGAACGC
>JAOTRH010178808.1:0-12086 GCA_034768845.1 Heliamphora exappendiculata | reverse complement strand
TGTTAACCATCACCTAATCCCAAATTAATCGCTTCGCAATAAACCCTTCAGTTGGAGAAGTGATCCACACTAACAATCATCCAGAATTATCCCTAAAGGAGTTTGTACTGGCGATACCGCAATTAATTTATCCATTGAGGAGGAATGCCTTACTACCGACACGTAGGGTTTAATTGCATCGTTTACAAACTGGCGATGGAGACCGCGGGATTTATCTGTGAATAAATTCTCTCTCTCACTTAAATTTTTAAAATATTTTTTAGGGTTACAAAAATCCGTTAATTAAAATAAATTTATTAATTTCGAAAGCCACACGATCTGAAAGAATCAAACATCTTTTCGTGTACACGATTCTAATGATTTTGATTTATCAAACCATCTTTCGAAAGTCACACGATCTGAAAGAATCAAATATCTTTCTATGTATACGATTCTAAAGATTCTGATTTATCAAACCATCTTTTCGTGTTTAAATGCCTAACAAATAAAATTTAATAAATGCACAGTTTTTCCTTTAACTTTTTGGCTAAGGTATTGATTAAAGGTATTTATTTATTTTATTTTTCATTCCACATCTTTTAAAAAATAATAATTTATTTCGATTAAATATTTTCTATTTAATTAATTCAAAATTCAAAATTAATTTTCACATTTTTCCAAGATGTTCGATTTTAAAAAAAAATCATCTTAAACGTGATATTTTGTAAAAAAATAAAATATCTAAAGTTTTTCATTTAATTACAATTAATTAATTAAAAATATTTTATTTTATTTTTCATTACAATATATTTTAATTAAAACCGAATATTCAAATTAATTAAATTAACAGGATAAATAAAACCAATAAATATCATCCACGCAATTAAAATATAAAATAAATTAAATGCAAGATAAATATAAATTTTGATTTTATAATCCGATTGAAACTCTAAAGAGTTTCAATATCCTGTTCTGAATAAACTTCTTGTATCCTGATTATATCAAGATATCCTGATTCTATCCTTATCAGGAATCAAGCCAACAAAACAGCAAAGTCTCGCTGGGATAGCGCTGCCTCTATTTGCCAAAATAGTTTGAGTTTGGAAATACCACTGCTTCTGCTTGCGTGTTAGGCTAGGGAATTAGGTACCGTTTCTTCAAACAAAAGGCTACCGAAACAATCTTGGAAAAGGCGCCTACTGTGCGCGCTTAGGCGCTGTTTGGCTTCGGGAGCGGCTTGATGGCTACGGTTATGTTTGCGACAGCTGTGGCGTTGTTTTGGATGGGAATTGCTCAACTTTTTGAAAAACCACACCGAAGCAACAGTGTGCCGGCGCCTGTTGGGATTCCGCACTATTGTGTGCGCTTGGGAATTGCGCTAGATGCTTCATGCGTTTGGAAAAACCCACGGCTACTGTTGATGCACCATTTTGGAATTAAAAATAGCTTCACTGTTGTTTGGATTGGCCGGTTGCTTGATTGCAAAAATCGGCGGCTGTATCCTTCACCATATAATTAACCACATCTTTCTTCCCCAAATGGAGAAGTTCAATGATGTTACCTACATGCACATATTTGTCATGTAGTGCATCCTTGAATGAAAGAAACTTGATCTTGATTTTTTATTCATCTCTGACATGCTTCAGTCTCACGGGAAGTCCAATTCCTTTCTCCCCCACGCAATGTTTCTCACTAAAGTTTTTTGACACTTTGGTGTTAATCTTTCTGAAGAAAAGGTCATTTCTTTTTCCAAACATGACCTTTATGGGCCGTTCACCCTAAACCATATGCAAATTTCAAAAGTTGATCGTATCTGAACCACCCATCGTGGTACTTCATCTGCCCCCAAAAACTCTCTTCATGACTTTTTCCCTATACACATTGATTTTGGATCACCTACTACTCCCTCCACCAGAGTTGATGTTTTTGGACCCTTATTTAGTCCTTCTCTTGTTCCTCCTTCTACTCATTTTGAGTTTGCATCTATTTCATCTGTTGGTCCTCCTCTCTCGACTGATCTTTCTGAGGTTATCCTTAGTTAAGGATTTATCCTCTTCCCTTACCAATTTTCAAGCAAAGGTTGACCAAGACTTTTTTGATCTCCATAGCACTATCTCCTCCCTCTCTGATAAGGTCAAACACCTGAATAAAACGAACCGTGGCCTCAAATGAGACGTTGAGAATGCTTAAGGCAAACAATTCAAGCTTAAAGAAAGCAAAGAAGAAAAAGCTATTTGGTTAAGGCGCGAGGCAGATCTTGCTTTGGCGACTACCTTTGAAGTAATGGCATCTGCTGAAAAGAAGGACGAATGAGCTCACTCCTCCAAAGAGAAAGCATCTGAGCGAAGGCAGAAGCAAGAAAAAAAGAAAAAATTCAAGAAATTCATGGATGATCAGTAATGTGACCCTTTGATGATTCCAAAAGGGGAGAAAAAAGGTGAAGGAAGAAGGAAGGGGAGAAAAGAGAAAAACATTTAACTTTTTAACATAATTTTTAGAAGCTTTTGTGGTTTGCTATGAAGAAGAATATGTAATCTTAAGATACATTTCTTTTGTGGTGGTTGGTTGTAAATGTTTGGAACATATATTTCTTTATGATTGTGAATGTTTGGAATTTGAGTATCTCATATTTGTTGTTTTAACATTCTTATAGATAGTATCCTATTTTTTTTTATATATGGTTGTATAACCTTTGCTGAATGGTAGATTTGAAATTCTTTTTGATATCAAATATTGACAACATACTTTATATATTATGTTTGATGTTTGGAATTTGAGAAACACTTTGCACATATATGCATGATAAGTGTTTAGCCTTTTTGAATTGATGCACATATTTTAATAAATTCAGAATGCTTCTGATTTAAATTACAAATCATTTTAAACATGTGTATTTATACTGTTGTTGAATACCTAGACTTTGAGTTTGATTAAATCTTTCTTAAGGTATGGAGACAAGGGAAGAACCTTTGTTCAAAATCTTTTTAAATGTATTCCAGAAAATATTGTAATCATCAAAAAATGAGAGATTGTTAGCCCAAGGGCTTTTTAATTAAATTTTGATAATTTTTATAATTTATTTTCTTAATTAAATTGATTTAAAAAGGATTATATTTTAATGTTTCCAAAAAAATAGTGTTGACACAAATTGACAAATAAGTTAACACCCTTAACCATTTGGATTGACCTTCTTTATCAAATGGATTGACATATAAGTATTCCTAAGTTTGAATATTTTGTATTGACCCCAATTGATATTTGAATTAACACCTAAAGGTAAAGAAAGCTTGACCCTCTTAAGTATGTCGACACCTTTGAAACTAGAGTTGACACCTTAACATGTTTATCTAAGATATTTCAGGTATTCCATTTTGAGTCGACACAAAATAAATTTTGAGTCGACACAAAAGAACCGAGACTCTCTGCTCTAAAATGAGTCGACAAAAACTCAGTTTGAGTCGACACCAAATGATTCTTCACTTTGGTCATTTGGGGATTTTGAGTCGACACCAATTGAAAATGAGTCAACACAAATCTACCGAGTCTGCCTGCAGAATTTTAAGTCCATACCAAAGTCAAAATGAGTTGACACAAAATTACTAAAAGTTTCTATACTTTTTAGTGTTGACACCAAAGGTAATTTGAGTCGACACAAAAAGAGCCCTCGAAAAGCTGAAGTACAAAAAGAGTCGACACCAAATGTATTTGTGTCGATACTGTTGTGTTGGTGAGAAGAATGTAGAAATTTGTGTCGACACCAACGAAGATTTGAGTTGACTTAATCACTTGAAGAACCAATTCCTAGAAAAATTGTGTCGACCCAAAACCATTTGTGTCAATACCTGCGACGAAAATTTAAATTATACGGCTGAGTTCAACGATTGAATTTTTGCCATTTATTACTCCCACCTACCACCAATGGTCATGAATCTTCAAGAGCTTATATAAGAAGTTACTCTTCAGCATTTAAAACAACTGAAAACTTACATTTACTAGTGTTTTGCTTAAATCAAAGACCAAATCTCTCAAGCTCTCATTTATTACTCATAACTCCAATTCTTGTTTTTCATCTCTTTACTCCTCATTTATTGCCAATCATTTTGTAAAAAGAGTGAGTGATATTCATTGTAATATCTCATTTATTGTATCTAAGAGTGAGTCACCCTTTATCCTTTGAGTGAGTGAGTAAATCTTATCAAAGAAGAACGCAAGAGATTAGAAGAAAAATCAGGACGTGTTTTTCGTAGGATCATCTTAATGTTGTAAAGGTTTTGAATACATCTGTAAGCATTCTACATTAGTAAAAATTCTCAAGGGGAGACTTGGGGAGTAGACGTCAGCTTAGAAGAAGCTGAACCACTATAAATCTCGGTGTCCGGTTCTATTTTTCTATCCCTAACCTCTTTAATATTCGCATTACTTTATTCCTTGATTATACTTGCTATATTTGTTTGTGATATTAAAAGATTTTCGACAAGATTTTTAAAATTATTATTATCGTTTTCAAACTCAATTCACCTCTCTTCTTGGATTGCCTAGAACTAACAAGTATAGATGCTCCACCTTCTTTGTTCATCAAACCAAATGAACCTGGACCAAATCCAAGCCACACTTGAATTTGACCCTCTTACAATCAACAGTCTTCTTATTTTTTAACAGTTTTCCAAACTCCAATCTGTTAGTCTTCTGTGGTAACTCCACCTTCTCTGACACTGCTACTTGTCACTGCTGACTTGAATCACAATCACCCATTTTTCTAGGTGAGCTTGTCTAATTGAGCTCTACCTTGACTGCTGCACTCTTCTTTTAACTGTCCTACATATTCTGCTTGTTAACCTGACCAAGATCCAAGTGTCTGTGTCTCGTGCCATTGTGGCGTTGGAATTTTGAGATTTTTTGAAAAATGGTGAAAAATATGAAAATTCCAAAATGATTGAAAAATATTTTAACATCTTGAAAATCAACCTTTGAAAATCCCATTTTTATTGAAAATGGAATCGCCACTTAGTTTTTGAGAAAAACTAAGAAAAACAAAAATGACTACTGATCTTGAAAACGTTAACCAGAGAAGAAGGGTTCGGGGGCTAAGATACGAATCGGGGAAGGTATTAGGTACCCCGTTCGCCCAACCGCAAGGTTGTCCTCTACTAAACATCATTGGTTCTTTGATAAAAATTTCTCAACTACATACAAATAAAGAAAGTTGAGGTAAAGGGAGAACATCTAAAATCAAATATGAAAAATACATAAGATATGTACATATAACTCCAAACAAAACAACTAAGAAAAGAAAATTCTAAGTCCTATGCCATGTAATTTTCTAACTAAAGGATATATGGAGCACTCTCATATGCAATATTTACAAAAATAACCTAAATTACTATAGTATGCATAAAATTAAAAAACATGCTAGAAGTTACCAAAACTACCCAATCATGCTTTAGCTACAAAAATAAGCTAAATTACCCAGAACATGCATTTAAAGAAAATAACCAAAACATGCACAAATATATATTTGAGAGACATTAACATGATAAGTATTTAATACCAAATGTAAAGAAAACTTACTAACAAGTAAAATAATGATTTCATGACAAAGGGAATTTAAAAGTTTGAAAAAAAGGAAGACAAAGAAGAAATTTATAAAGAAAATCATACAAAAATGAAAAAGTAAGAAAATATTATTAAACTATTGAAAAAGAAAACTTAATTATTTATATTCACATTAAAACAAAATAAAGTGAAAAGAAAACAAAAGAAAAGAAAATTACAATAAAAATTAGATTAAAAGACCTTTATTATTTTTGGGTTTAATAAAAAAAATAAATGGACAATAAGGTAAAATTATAAAAAGAAAAGAAAACGAAATGGAAAAGAAAGAAAGGAAATGGAATATTAAAAAGAAAATAAAACTACATTGCAAGGTAAGGAAAATAAAGCTAAAAAAAAAGAAAAGAAAAAAAAGATGTTAGAAAGAAAAATTATACTATTATTAAAGAAAAAAAATAAAAATAAAAAATAAAACCTAATGAAGGAACATTAAGCAAATATTAAAAGAAAAGAAAAGAGAAAGAAAAATAAATGTTAGAAAATTAAACTAACAATAATAAGAAAAATTAAACTACATTAAAAGAAAAAAGAAGGCAATGGAATATGAAATCAAATTAATACTAGAAAAATAAAAGAAATCAAAATATAACTATTTAATTGTCAAATATGAATATAGTATTGGCAATTATATCCATATGAATGTAAGTGCAATATTATAACAATTAACAACATTAATTAGTTGTAATTGTCAAATCATATTAGCACTATTTAATGAATTAATAAAAGAAAGAAAATAACAAATATGTTAAGTGTGAATGTGAGGAAATTAATATCTAAACAATGAACAAATTACATAAGGTAACTTAAACAATAAACGAGGTTAATTACGTAAACAAAAGAAGCATACAAATTGAAATTTAAAGTTAACCCGATCACTCCATAAGAGAGAAAATGGAGTTTAGAAGGATCGGGGATCCAAACGAGGTACCTAGATTGTCGAAAAATCCTCAAGTAGGGAATGTGCTTCAATGGGTCGATCCTCGGGTGATGATCCAAGCAAGGCTCCAATGTAGGAGGTTTGGGTCTCAGTATTTCGGTAGGGTTCCGGCGTCGGGGATCGCAATTGCTTGGCACCTCGGCAGAGCTTCACTATCAAAACCTCCCACTAATTTTCTATCCTTGAAAACGTACCAGAGGTATGGTATTTATAGAGTTCTTCAGCTAATGAGATGTTTCCACGTTTTTTGGACACGTCAGACCATTTGAAGTTGGCAGTCGCCATGTTTTTGAAAGGTTCCATAAAGTTATATTGCAGTCGCCATGATGCAAGCTGGAGGTCGCCATTTTTTGCTAGGGTTTTCACAAAGTTCTATGGTGGACGTCACAATGAACATGGCGGTCGCCTTACTTGGGCGGCAAGTTTCGTTGGTTCGACAAAATTTCATTGGTTTGAAGGTTCAGGGTTCAAATGCCGAGCTTGGATCACTTCTCGAGGATTGAACTGAGACACTGTTCCACCTGTTTTCATCATAGAATTCACCTAAGATTGGGCGGGGTCAAATTGAGGTGTTTACAGTTGCCCCTCTTTGATATAATTTGCGTAGCAATGCTGAAGCAGGTTATATCAAATATCCCAAGACAACAGCCATTTGACCGAGCCGCCAATCTTAGGCCACAAGCACACAAGCATGCATATGATGTTGGTCGTACTCAAATTTTTATCGAATAGCCTACGTATCCATTTTGTTAGGGATCAGACCAGAACGTAGTTCTTGGGGCAAAATGCATGGATGCAATATAAGACTAATCATGATGCATGACAGGTACAACATAATGCAAACATGTATAATGAGAAAAATATCAATCAGTTTTAGGTCGTGAAATGACCGATAGGTTAGTTTAGGGTCATGAGGAGGACGGAGGAATCAGTTTAGGGTCATGAGAAGGACCGACGAGTCAGTTTAGGGTCGTGAGGAAAACCATGGAGTTAGTTTAGGGTCATGAGGAGGACCAACGAGTCAGTTTAGGGTCATGAAGAGGACCGAAGAGTCAGTTTAGGATCATGAGGAGGACCGAGGAGAAAAACGTCAAATTAATAGGTCGAGTTAAGACCTAAAAATACGGGATAAAAGCAGGGTAAAAATAATTAAAGCCAAGTTACGACTTAAAATTAAATTTACCAGAAAGGATAACTGCGAATTAATAGGTCGAGTTAAGACCTAAAAATTCGAAATGAGGTGTGAGACAAAAAATAATTTAAAAGCCAAATTACGACTTAAAATTAAACTTATCAGATGGATGAGTGTTGAAACAAATCACCACACAAAATTATTTTTTGGAAGATACGTAGGTTAAAGAAAATTATATTTATTTATTTATTTATTTTTTACAATAAACAAAACACATATGAATAAAATAAACACGCATAAAATAAAAGACCCCCAAACAAACCCCTCAAACCCCCACGACATGACTGTTGGACAGCCTAGCGAGCCGTTTTCTCCTCTGACATAGCGGTCGCCATTATCAAAACCCTTCACAAGTGGCGATCGCCGGATAAGATCCCCTATAACACGGCGGTCGCCATGTGTCTTTTGGGAAACATGATGATTGCTGACTTATGAGATTGCGACCGCAAACTCTATGTGCGTATACAGCCCTCCAGGCAAGCGGACCAGGCTCATTTGTGCACTCTCTCACTCTCTCTCTAGCTCTCTCACGCTCTCGAACTTTCTCCCATCTCTTTCTTGCTCTCCTCTCTTTCTAGCCCTTGTTGCTTCCTCTTTAGTCTTTTCTCTTTGTTCTTTGTTTATCTTTGCTTCCATACGATGTTTACCCTACTTTTTGTGATTCCATTTCTTTTCATGGAGGGCTAGGGCCAGGGAGATGAGGATTTAGGGGCACGACAGGGCCCCTCTGCTACTGGGAGCCCCTCTATGGGTGTCCTTCCAGCCAGCGGAGTTACTTCTACACAGCCCACTGCTGCGATGGACACTCTCATTCTTGAGGCGGAGCACGCTTCTTATCAGGTTGAGAAGGAGGCGCGAGCAGCTGCCGACGCGTAGGCGGCTGCAGATGCTGTTGTTGAGGCCACTGTGGCCGATTTCTTAGATCCCGATGCTGGAGAGGGTCATCCGGCACCCTTTGACCCACATACGTATGCTCTGCTACCTCATCGCGTGGTTCCACTTGGGTTGAGACGCTACGAGCTTCCAGCCGATGTTGTTGCAGCCGACATTCTTCAACGGGAGCCCGGTCATCATATCTCTTGCCAGCGACCTTCGGTATGCACCCTGTCCTTACTGTTTCAAATATCAAAAAATGATATATCAAACATAGACGCATGCCTAGGATCCCCCTATGTGATGATGATGTGATTTGATTATGATGATTTATTTTGATGTGTTTGATAAATGATTTTGATGATGCGGATGATGATTGGGATTTAAACTTAACTTAAGTACCTATGCAATGGAGATTAAAACAGTAGGGACACTTTAGGATTTGAACAAACGATAAAATGAGCAATTATTTTAAAGTTAAAAAGACTTGAATTTTTTTTTGGGCATGAATTCTAAATGGGTGATTTTCAGAAAATCTAAAAAGTTTAGGGGCAATTTTGTCAGAATCCTAAAATTTGGGGCAAATTTTTCACGAACTCTAGAAATTTAAGAGGTATTTTTCGAAAATCTAGAGAATTAGAAAAACTTTTAGGAAGATTTTTAGAAAATCCTAGAAATTTGAAGAAAATTATGGAACTTTGAGGAAAATTTTAAGAATTTTGGAAATTTTTGGAGAATCTTAGAAATTTGAAAAAAAAATTAAGAAAATTCTGGAACTTTGAGGAAAATTTTAAGAAAATCCTAGAAATTTTTAGAAAATTCTAAAAATTTTAGGATGATTTTTTTTTTTTGAAAGATTGGGGTAAATTTTTAAAAATTCCTAAAAAATTAATCCTAAGAGGTTAGGGTAAAAGGGGCAAAACACAAAGATTTTTTTTTTCGAAGAATAGTTGACACAAAATGATAGAGGTTTGCCTGATGCGCCATGGTTTAGGATTACTAGGATATGCAGAGGTCACGAACCTAGGGTTAAAGTGCCTAGTTTTCTAGGGCTCAAAAAGAACCGAAGGACCGTTACCTAGGGTTTGAATGATTTTCTTGATTTATCAGGACTTGCATGTTTCATGTGTTTGATATGCTCTTTATGTATCCTTTATTTGTCTTTTCTTTATAGGCTGGCCACTTTTTCCAAGGTTTCGGAGGTTCAGTCTCCGAGGAGGTGTTGGAGTGGTACGATGCCCTCCCTGCTCCTAGCCGGGCCATTATTGATGCCTCCGGCTTTGCTCGATTCATACCCTTGTTGGGTAGGATGAGCAATGAACGGATTTGGCTGAAGGCCCTGGTGGAGCGGTGGTGGGATACCACCAATACCTTCCATTTCACCACCTTCGAGGCTACTTTGACGCCTCTAGATTTTACGCTTATTACCGGCATCCGGGTTGGAGGAGTTCCCATCCCGTTTGATCTGTCCATAGCCAAGTCGACTGACGCGCTGCTGTACTTCCTCAGGGCCATTCATGCTCAGATGGATCGCGACAGAGTCAGATACACCTGGTTCTTCGAGCAGTTCAGACATTTTCAGTGCACCGAGCCTCGCCACTACGAATGGGTCGCCCGGGGCATCTTGATGTATATGTTCGGTACCTCCTTGTTCGAAAACAAGGAGAACACCATTCATTTGCATTACTTGGGCAGCCTGGCTCGTCTTGACCGGGTTGCTACTTATGTTTAGGGAGGAGCCGCACTTGCTACACTTTACAGCTTCATGCAGACTTTGACCCGGTTTTCCCAGGAGCTCAGCATCAGGGAATATTGGAGGGTCTAAGAGGTATGATTTAGTTTCTGCACTTTTTCATTCATCCCCATTTTCTGTTATTAACTGCTTGCTGACATCTTCTTCTTTCCAGTTGTGGACCTATGAGTTCATCGGGTTTCACGTCCCGGCGAACTCTGCAGCAAACCCTTCAGTCATTCCCCGAGCAGCCCGGTGGTCCCGAGGACTGAAGGCGAAGAAGGCCGGGGGGAAAGACATCGACCAATTTTTGGTCTCATTGAACCGGATGACTCCCGACCAGGTATCTTTATTTACTGCCTACTATTCTGTATACTGCTTTCTTATGCTGCCCACTGCACTGTACTGCACCGTACTATACTATTCATCATACTGTATGGCTTACTGTTCCTTATATTGTACTATACTTTGAATTGTTACAGGTCCACTGGGATGTCTGGAGGGGCGTAGAGGATCGGGTCGGTGCAGATTTGATGCGCAGTCGGGATATCACTCCTAGGCAGATCCTACTGGAGGGTCTATTTGGACGGGAGTACTATCTAGGAGAGTGAGTGGTTCGCCAGTCACTTCTCCTGGATCACTTCTGGATCCCACTGGTTCCTCTGGCCTGTATGCGCTGGACTGAGCATCTGAGCCGGGTCGATCTTTTCCTCGAGCTGGTGGGGACTCCCGCTACTGAGCAGCTAGTGACGGAGGGAGATTACACCGCATGGGCCCGGGCCCATCTACTTGGTCCATTAAGACCCGACCCGGTTGTCCTAGGTGGCAGGAGGCGTAGGCACATGTCGGAGGCAGCTGATGCTACTGCGGGAGCTGGAGCTATTGCTGCTAGGATGAGGGGACCATTGCATACAGCTTCCCTTTCTCTCTACCAGTCCCTGTTTCGCCAGCGCTAGAGTTTAGGGCTGACATCGGCCAGGTTAGTGTGCTACCGTTCCTTCAGTTACCTGTTCTTTTTATCTGTCTAGTTTTCTTGAACCGTTCTCCATTGTAGGTTGATCAAGCTTGGTTAGACCGTACGATGCTGATGGTCACCGGCTTGAGGGTACTGGTTCGGCAGTTGGATGCCTCGATGCGGGTAGCCAGCATCGCTTTCACACCAGTAGCCGTTGTGAGTAGCTTGCGTGTTCTTTTCGGTTTTTTTGCATTTTTCTGTCTTTATTCCGCTCTGAGTCTTGCTTCTCTCTTGACAGCCTCCAGCTATGGCTACTGGCATAGTGCCGCCACAGGCTCCAGTTGGGCCTCATACTCCAGCCCCTGCCCCGGTTAGAGGCCGTGGTTCCCGGGCATCTTCTCAGGCTCGTTCCAGAGGGTCAGTCTCATATGCTCGGAGCTGATCCCGAGTTGTCTCTTCCTCTGGCAGTGACGACGGTGATGACTTCGACAGACTCTTCGAGGATGAAAGCTCGGAGGAGGCCGGCCCTTCCTGTCGAGTCCGTTCGAGGCACATATGAGAGAGAGAGTGAGCTTCCCTCCTCCCAGTTTTACTTATTTTCTGATATGTTTATTTTTATGGGCCTGCGTGCCCTAGTTTGATACATTTATATACATTTATCTGCTCCATGGGCCTGTGTGCCCCAGTTTATTGTTTATTGGGCCTAGCTGCCCCGGTTTTTACTTTGACATATTCGAGATGCCTTTTGGGCCTTAGTGCCATTTATTACTTCATCTGTTCATTTGTTTCATAATTTTCCTTTATTTGC
>JAOTRH010178797.1:0-12086 GCA_034768845.1 Heliamphora exappendiculata | reverse complement strand
TTCTAATGCATACCCCCAAAACGAATGCGGTAAATCTGAATAACACATCATGCACCTCACTATCTCCTTAAGGGACCTATTCCTCCTTTTTGCTACACCATTTTGCTGAGGCATACCAGGTGCAGATAACTGGGATGTTATCCCATGTTCTGATAAGTAGTTCATGAACTCCCCGGAGAGGTATTCACCTCCATGATCAGATCGTAGAAGCAGGGCGCCACTGTGTGCCTCAAGGACACCGGTCGAGAAAATTGGATATCCCTAACTCTGTCCCCAAGTTAGATCATTTCTCGTACGAATCAGAACTTATTCCACTAAAGGTCCTGACTGAACTCCCGGCCCTAACTCAAATTATATATTGAGTTTCCAATTATCAAATGCACTAAATTTTTTCCACGTTTAAGATATGAATTCCCGATAAATAAATTAGGTTACTAACAACTCGATTTAATTATCCTCTTTTCTTCGCAACCGCGTCGCTTAACCTTTTGATAAATAATGCCAGTACCTAACTCATCGGTATTGTTGATCTCATGGAGAAAATCTCAATCATTGACGACTCAAAGTACTGAATATTATCTGAACACAATTAATCAATCACTTCGGGATTAGGAGTTTATGCAATATATGATAATATAGGATGTGGATCAATTCATATGGTCAGTATAGAATCGATCATCCCGTTGATCCCGCTCAATACACTCCAAGTGTACTAACACAACGAGCTCGAACATCGAATTTCCAAAATTTGAATATGATCCGTTCGACCTAGCCAAGACTAGCTACAATAACGATGTACTACAATCGTACCAATAGAATGTCCGGTTCTATTGCGATTATGAGCCTACCTGTATAATCTGTTAGAACTTTTGACCCGATCTTCCGTGGAGCACACATCAAGTCAAATACTGGACAGAATATATGGACTATGCATTCATACATCACAAATATAAATATAAAACCATAAATGCAAAACCATCTCAAATGTTTCTTATTAATATGCCAGGGATCTAGAATAAAATACATAAAAAGCATGACTTTTCAGTAGACATTCCCAACAAACAAACCATGAGATCTCCTGCTGAGCACGTCAGCTACGACATTTGCCTTTTCCAAATGGTATTGCAAATCAAAGTCGTAGTCTCCCAACAACTCCACCCATCTTCATTGGCAAAGATTCAATTCTTTTTGCAAAAATAAGTATTTTAAGCTCTTGTGATTAGGGAAAACCTCGAAGTGCTCACCATATAGATAATGCCGCCATGTCTTCAAGGCGAAGACCACGGTTGCCAACTCCAGATCATGCGTCGGGTAGTTCTTCTCATGTGTCTTCAACTGTCGTGAGCCGTAGGCTACAACCTTACCTCCCTGCATCAATACACAGCCCAAACCATCATGTAATGCATCACAATACACTGAATACCCCAGGCCTTACTCTGGAATAATCAACACTGGCGCACTGGTCAATCTCCTCTTCATCTCCTGAAAAGCTGACTCACAAGACTCACTCCACATGAACATAACTCCTTTCGTGTCAGACGCGTCATAGGTGCTGCCAACCTGGAAAAGTTCTTGACGAATCGTCGATAATAACCTACCAAACCCAGGAAATTACAGATCTCAAAGACGTTCTTCGGTCGCTGCCAATCCATCATAGTATTAGTCTTCGACGAGTCCACTAATACTCCATCCTTCGACACTACGTGTCGAAAGAATCTCACCTCTAACATCCAGAACACGCACTTCTCGAACTTCGCATACATGCGATGTTCTCTCAAAAGCTACAAGACAATATGCAGATGCTCCTCATGCATCTCCCTCGTGGGTGAATAGATTTGAATGTCATCCACGAATACCACCAAAAACTACCCAGATAAAGGTGGAAGATACGCTTCATCAAACCTATGAAAGTCGAAGGGGCGTTCGTCAAATCAAACGGTATGACCAGAAACTCGTAGTGGTCATAACGAGTCTGAAAGGCGGTCTTCGCTATGTCCTCATCTCTAATCCTCAGCTGGTGATACCTCGACCTCGAGTCAATCTTCGAAAAGTACCACGATCCCTTCAACTGATCAAACAAGTCATCAATCCTAGGCACAAGATACTTGTTCTTAACCGTCACCTAATTCAGCTTCCTGTAAACTATGCACAGTCTCAAAGACCCATCTTTTTTCTTTGCAAAAAGAGCTGGAGCTCCCCACAGAAACGTACTCGGCCGCATAAAGCCCTTTTCTAGCAACTCCTGCAACTGTACTTTGAGTTCTCGCAACTCAGCAGGTGCGAAGCGATACGATGGCATAGAGATGGGAGCAACTCCTGGAATAAGATCAATAGAGAACTCCACATCTCGACTCAGTGGTAACTAAAATAGATCATCAAAAAAGACATCTGGGTAATCACAGACCACATGGGGTAGCTCCCCTCGAACCTCACCCAGCTCATCCAACCTGAGAGCATAAGCAATCACCCTCTAGCGTACAGATCGACACTCTCCGTCGCTCACAATCTATAAAGGCACGGTAGGTAGTCAGCCAGTCCATCCTTAGGATGACATCAAACGTGGTCATGTCTAAAATAATAAAATCAAACTCTAAACAATGATCGGCAACTCCTAACTCACAAGATCTACAAACTCCACTCAACACCACATTCCCACTTACTCGGGTCTCAACGCGCAATGCACTACCGAACGAGTCTATCCGTAACCCTAATGTAGATACAAAGGCAGAGGAAATAAAAGAATGTGATGCTCTCGTGTCGATTAGAACACTAGCCCATGATCTAAAGACTAGAAAGGTACCTCTGATCATGGTTGGAGTAGCTACAGCATCAGATGCAACTGGTGCTTTGGAAGCACTGCGATCAGTAAGAACATAAGCTCTGGCCTGCGGTGGTCTGGTCTACCCACCATAACCCTGAGTCATCGGCTGCCTCACAGATTGAGCTGAAGTACCTCCCTTTACAAACCTAGACGTTTGGGCCCTAGGTTGCTGAGGAGTCTGCCGTCTCTGCGCAGATGGAGTAGCTAGCGCTCTGGTTGCACCCTAGACACTCCCTTCCCGGGGATAGAACTTACAGATGTGCCCGGGCTGACCACACCCAAAGCATACCGGTGGGTCTCTCGCCTGTGACTGGACAGACGCTGAACTCTGTACCTGGCCCTTCTGTGGGCACTCAATGGAACGATGCCCCGGTTGTTCACATCGATAACAAATCAGCCATCTCTGCTTTAGCCTTCCTGCCGAGGCTATTGAAGGTGCAGGCATGAACGACTGCGGCTGATGCGATCCGAAAAAATGAGAACTCAGATCCGATGGCCTCCAGTGCTTGTTCCAACGCCCCTGAAGTTGTGTACCACCATCACTCTACTGGCCCTTGCCCTCTCTAACTCTGCGGCTGTCTGCCAGCGAGTTCTCCACTCGGATAGCGACTTCCACCAAAGTGATGTACATGTCTAAACCCAGAGCTGCAATCCTGTCCTTAATGGCAGGTCGAAGGCCTCTCTCAAACCTCCTAGTGCGCAACTCCTCTGTAAATACCATCTCAGCTACGAACCGCAATAGATTTGCAAATTTGGCCTCATACTGGACCATAGAAAGATTCCCCTATACGAGAGAGAGAGGAACTTCTCTCGGTATGTATCTCTTGAAGATCTCAGAAAATACTTCTCCAAGAAGCTCTCGTGAAAGCTGCCCACGTGTCATCCACCGTGGTCATGGAGAACTTCTACCACTCGCTAGCGTCTACCTGTAGTTGGAACGTTGCCAATCTCACGCGCAAAGCATCCTCCTCAATATCCAGAGTATCGAAGATAGCTGTGGTCACTTTCAACCACTCGGTAGAAACTTTGGGGTCCGGCTCCCCAGAAAAGGTCAAAGGATCCAACCGCTGAAATTCCCTCATAGCCATAGAGGCTCTTGGCTCAAGAGCCCTCACTCTAGCCCTGGATGCCTCAGCCATCCCTCTCATAATGACAAGCATCTCCTGCACGACGTCAACACCGCCCACTTGTTCTTGTGGGGCATGAACGACTCCCTCCTCCGAAACCTAAACATAATCACGACCTCGGCCATGGCCCCGGCCACGGCCTTGTCCCCGCACTCCTCGCGTGGAAATAATTTTATATAAAGTAGATAATAGGATAAGCTTTCCTATGGCATGTTATTTCTAACATAAGCATATAACGCACGTAAGCATGCTAGCACATAGCCACTTAACGTTATGTAAACACGTCTCACATACTGAGGAGAACTAACAAGACGGACTCGTCTATTTGGATAACATATTCAGATTCCTTGCTAGAAAACACGCCGGCCAAACGTGCTTCTAACTTGCTCCCAAATCTGTTAGTCCAAACGCCCTAAGGTAAGACTCATCAATCCTGAGATTCAACCTCCATACCCACATAGACACAAAGGATCATGCTAAAAAGGCTAACAGCATGTTATAAGGATATTTATACACATGCAAGCAAGCATCATTAATCAACCTCACTAGGTGATAAACCCTCTTCCCATGGCTCTTATTAGGTATTCAAACCTAGAGCTCTGATACCAAGTTGTCAAGCCCCAAAACCCGGGGTCACGTAAAAATTCACCAAATACCAGTTTTATGAAAATAATTTTTCATACATTCAAATTCACCTGTTGAAATCAAATGAAAACCTAACATGCATCTCTCATAAACAGTAAACATCTTGCATATCATACATAAGTATATTGCCTAGAGGCGTACAAACTTGCCTTCAAACAGGCATACAAAAAGGAAAACAAGCAAAGTCTTCAACCATCATAGGCACCACTAAATCAACTCCTCATGATCATCAACCTCCAAACCTGAAAATGATTTTATAGCAAAAATCCCACACCGCGAGCCGAAACCCAATAGAAATAGACTATAAAGCTGTAAAACAAGATTTGCAATTATATGGTGGCAGCAAACTCAACCACAAGTAAAACCAGGCATTATAACTAATGCAAATAACAGTTAAAGAAAACTGTAATCAAAACGTTGCTTTCCATTCGGATTACACAACCGAGAAAAGAGAATATATTTTGCACTCAAAACACACATACAGCCTAGGAAAATAAACTAGTAAAATAGTATGCTCCACTCAGGCAATGAAAAACTCAAAATAAACCAGTAAAATAGTATGAAAAACTCTCTAGGAAAAGAGAATCAAAACATAAGCAATTTTAGTCGACTAACCTCCCAGGTCTAGTTGACTGAACGCCCAAAAAGATGATCCACTCGACTGAAATTATGATCCAATCGACTGATCCTGCCCAGAAAATTTTTTGTGCTACGATTTTTTCCTCCAAGCCTCTAAACACACATCAAACACCCTCGGACATCCACATGCCCAAGCCTTACACCAAAACCTCGAAAGGAAACTCTTGAAACACATTTCCATCCATCGAAAACAACAAAAAAATGGTTTTAAGTGAAAACCCCGATTTATCAAAACATAAATCACATTTTTCATGCGTTTTCAAACGATAAAACAGCATATAATTAAATATAGCACCCTTAAACATCTATACAGTCTAAAATCCTACCATGGGTGAGTCAAAAACTCGACGCCTCGATTCACGTGCAAAATCGGGCTTCGTCGAAATAAAATTTCTTCCAGATGGATGCGTAGAGCACGATGCCTGTAACAAGAATCGGCAGTTGGTCCATCAAAAATCAAGCCCTGGGCCCCCGAGAAGTTAGAAAGAAGGCAGAGAAAAAAATAAGGAAACTTAGTCGTTAAGTTCTAAAAATATTTTTTGAAAATATCTAACTCCAGATATTTATAAGCCTTTCAAAATATCTTTTTTTTTTAATTTTAAAATTCGCACTATAACTCCCAGCAGCTCTCAGGACCAACCCCGCATGCTTATTTAAACCAAAACATGCATCAAAATGCATATAAGCATATTAAAGCGAAAACGCCAAAACGTGTTGAAAAACACCGAATATGCATATATATCAAAATGAAATGATACAGGGTTTTATATTTCTTTTCTTGTAATATTAATTTAATATCATTTTATTTTATTAGTATTAGTTTAATATTCTAGCATTTTTTTTCCTTTTCTTTCCTTTTAATATTAGCTTAATATTCCTTTCTAAGTATTTATTTTCCATCTTCTTTTTCATTTCTTTTAGTAGTAGTATAATTTTCTTTTCTAGTATTTTATTTTATTTACTTTTTTTTCTTTTATTATTAGTTTTAATTTTCTTATAATATTCCACTTAGTATTTCTGTTCTTTTTCTTATAAAGCTTCATTTTTTTTCTTTTTCTATAGTTTTATTTTCCTTACATGGCACTTTTTTTTTATTTTATTAAATCCAAAAATCATAAAAAGTGTTTTAAGTTAAATTTCACCTTTAAGTGTAATCTTCTTTTCTTTTGTTTTCTTTTCCTTTTATTTTCTTCTGTCTCTTTTAAAAAATATAAAAAATGAATGGTTAGCTTTTCCTTTATTAGTTCAATAGCATTTTCTAACCTTTTTATTCTTTAGCCTTTAGTACACTTTTTGATAATATGTCCATTTTTAGAATATTTAGCGTTAGCAATTTTTAGCATTTTGCTTATTCTTTTATTTGAAATCATGCTAGTTAAGGCTGTTTAAATAATATTGCATGTGTGTGCTCCATGTACCATTTAGTTAGAAATTACATACCGTGGGACTTAGAACTTTTATTTTGATACTTGTTTTATTTGGCGTTCATTATACTTATGTTATGCATGTATTTGATTTTGGATGTTCTCTCTTTACCTTCACTTTTTTTATTTGCATGCATTTGAAAAATTTTATTAAAAAATCAATGATGATTAGTAGAGGCTAACCTTATAGTTGGGCGAGCAGGATGCCTAACACGTTCCTCGATTCATATCTTAGCCCCCGAACCCTTTTTCTCTTGTTAAACGTTTTAAAGATCAATAGCTATTTTTGTTTTTCATGCTTTTTCTCAAAAATCAAGTGGCGACTGCATTTTTAACATCCTACGTCTTCAAGCTGCGCTATTAGGATCAACCGATTCCTACCACTCTCTTCCTTCTTCAAGATCTTCTTCCTCAATGAACACTCCTTCCTCAAAATGTCCTTCTTCTTCACCTGTGGCACGAATGCCATGAGCCGGAGCCCAGAAGAAAATTTCCTAAACTGTCTAACAGACTCACAACAAAATATCCTACAATACATATCATATAATATCCAATACAATTTAAGGGAAAAGAGACAAATAATTTATCACCTTTAATAGGGTCAATATATATATAAGAACATTTGTACGAGTGCATGATGCAGATGAATGCAATGCAAATGCCCAACCTAAGGTGTTTTCAGAACAGTATCATGAATTCCACGTCGAGAATTACAAAGTAGACTTGATGGTGTATTGATCACTTAACCTATCCTGGCCTCGTTGCGAAAGGTAAACGCTTGCCTTGGCTACATGCCTCAGCCATTTTACTCAATGGCAACGGCATAGGGGTGGGCCAACCGTCCCACATTAAGTACTAAGATACTCGTTAAGTATCAACCCAAAGTTTAATAAAAGCTAGCGATGAATCTCTGGCGCCTAAATCCCCTTTTATAATAAAAACCTCCAATTTAATTTCAAATATGGCAACCAGGGATGTCTTAGATCCACAACCACTGAATAAATGATTTTCATGTCCACTCAACCCAATTGAAAGATATGAAAGAGATTTTGATAACCCAAGATGACATGTAGGAATGTTCATGATGTGCAATATGCTTCTCGTGTGCAATTAATCATAGCATGACATATAAATATGATATAGCACGTGGTACAACTTGCTAAGGCATCAAGTACAAGCATGCGAAGCATAACCACAATTTATACAACATAAAATTGAACCATCGGTATGAGTTCATTTCATAAAAAGCATCATTTTCACACACTAATTACTCACAAAGTTCATATAAAGTTCACATACTCCAGTCCTATAAGTAACACAACACTAGTACACTTAGCCAATTTTAGGTAATTGTTCGATTGCTAGTTTTAAAGTTACGATAGTATTTTGAAGTACTTAAACATTGATTTAATTTCTGAATTTTGAACACCAATTAGATAAAAATATTTTCTACAACTTTCATGTTCATCACTAAGGTTAGATCCTAGGACAAAAAGGTCATTTGATTTAATTTAGGAAAAATCATTCATCACTTTTTAGAGAAAAGTACAAAATTTAAGCCTCTGTTGTCCACGGTTTTTGGTCATCAATTCAAGGGCTATGGCTCTAATTTTTGGTAAGGTTTTAGCTTAAGATGTCCTCTACAAGTTTCATGTTTTGTGTTAAGAAAAGTTGTTTGGAAAAATTTTGAGAGTTTGGACAATTTATAAAAAGGGTTCAGTCAGCCTAAAAAGGGTTTGCAAAGTGTATCTTTAACAGAGAATGCTCAAAATATTTGGGATATCATCCGAGGGTATTTTAGGCTGATATTTGTTTAGTATTTATTTTAATATTTTAGCTACATTTTTCATGTTTACCACCTTTGAATTTAGCCTCTAAAAAGATAGGTTTTAGGTCTCACAAAAATGTGTGACAAAGAAGTCTGTCAGTCACTGAACCTTAACAGTGAGTTGGGGAGTGTTTCGACCTATCAAGACTTCATATTGTTGGCTCATTTTTTGTGGATAGAAAGATAAATATGTTCTCTACAAGTTTTATTGTTTGACCCAAGCTCGGTTCTCACTTTAACTTAGGGGTTTTAGGTCTTCAACTCCGAGTGGTGAAGATCTGACACTCTTTGGGAAAAATGACACATTTGGAGTTCTACTCAACGAACTCACTTCAAATCAATTTTTTATGAAAGAGAACTCAAAAATCCAAATCTGGACACAAATATTACTTTAAGACTATGTTTCTACGTTTAGTTATGGTGTTTTAAAATTGGTGGCAAAATCTTGGTATGCCCAGAAAAGTAGGTAACTTAGGGTTTTAATAACTTAGCTCATGCAATATCCATTTTAATTGTGTTTTCTTTGCATGCATGTTATAAACTCACATAAATCAAAACTCCAGAACATGTTTAAGCCATAAAACTTAAGAATACACACATACAAACACATGCAAACACATGCAAAGCTTGCTCATATATAAGCAACCCATAAACTACTCCTACGACGTCTTTTTGAGTTATTCTTTGTTTTATCTTCATATGGTTGATTGTAGAGATGGATTGAAGGTTATCTTAAAGGAGAATATCATAGGATTTTAGAGAATTTACTTACCTCTTTTGATGCTACAAAGATTGAAGGAGAATAAGACTTGGCTTTAGTACTTCCTCCTTAATTCCTCCTAGCTCCCTCTTCCTTCCTTCCTTCTTCCTTCTTTCTTCTCTCTTTCTTCTCTCTTAGAACACTTAGAATATTTCTGTGGTTGCTCTCCCTCTCTCACTATCTCTCTCAGCCAAATGTGTATGAAGAGAATGGGGGGTTATGCCTTGTTTTTATAGAAAAAAATTATAATGAAATATAATAATTGCAATGAAGCTTTAAATTGAATTTTCTTCAATTTTATTGATTACATGGGAGGCGGGAGTGGCTTGAGAGATATATTTTCAGACTTGGGGCAGGTAAATTTCAGTCAGGCCGATTTTGGAGACTAAAAAGCTGATTTTTGCATTTAATTTGGGTTTTAAATTAAGTTTTGGTACCATTTTGTGGAAGAATATACATAAAATGTTAATTTTATGTACCTTTTTTGTGTCTAAAACTACTAAAACTTATTATATTAATGTATTTATAATTAATTTAGTCTTTCCATATTTTATCATAATTTTGATAGCAATTAATTAAACAAGTATAGACTTTTAAGCTAAATTAAGCTAATTTGATAAAAAAATAACTTTTTAACTTATTTATATTGTAGAGACTTTAAATAATTATTTATTTACTTTTATTGACCTATATTATTATATTATTATATATATTACCTGTATAAAAAGTATTGGGTCAAAATAATACTTAATTTATACATCTTTTTCTCATTTTTAAGCTTAAAAAAGGTTTTTTAAAAAGTAGCTTTTTGGGCACATTCTCCTAGGTGCTAGCCATGCAAGGGCAATTCGGTTATTTTTGTTGTTATTTTGTATTATATTAATTAATTGTATATAAATATCTAATTTTAGGTGTCCATGTGTCAAATTTTATATTTTTAAGACTTTTTGCTATACTAGAGACAAAATAGTCATTTTACCTTAATTATGAAAAATTTTTATTTTTAATTTAATATTTTATGTTATTTACTTAATTTAAGATGTTCTGTGACTTTTCTGAGTATTATGGCTTTGCCTTTGAGTATTTGGTCTCTTTTAGGGTTTTCGGGTCAAATTTAGGGTTTCGGGTTACTTAGGGTTTCCTTTGTTCATGTAGCGACCTAGGTTCTCATTGTTTATCCGTTGCTAATACTAGAGTTTGAGCCGGTTTGTTAAAAACTAAACCATGGTTCTCTTGAAAGTACAAATCATGCATACATCCATAAGAATTACATATGCTTTACAACATGTTACATCCAAACATAATACATATACAAAAAGATATAAACTACCTATCAAAAACAAGACAACAGGGTCTTGTCATTAGCCACCTCCGGGCACCTTCATGTCAACTTAAAGGACCACATTCACCAGAAAAAGGTTTTAACAAATTCTAATACATGAGCCGAAGCCTAATAGAAACAAACTATAAAGCCGTAAGGTAACATATGCAATCACATATCATATAGTTGACTCAACCACATGAGCCTCAAAACTGTTTTACTTCATAAAACCAACCATTTATGACAATGCTAATAATGTTTGAAAATTACTAAAAATCAGTAACAAAACGTTATTTTTTTCCACTTAGATCACACACCCGAGATCAAAACATGACAACTATAAACTTCTGCCCATTACCCTAGACTAAAGTCACATAGACTTGCTAGGTAATGACAAGTTCTATACGAAATCACAGCAACGCACGTACACACTCGTCACCAACGCATTCATGCGATTCTACCAGCTCGTGGTTTTTAAAACATAGGCACCGATGCCGAACGGGCATATAGACCCCATCACGTTACTACCACCTGACCACACGAGGCTCGTGAAGTAACTGGACGCCCTATACTTCTGACACGACCTGCGTCCTTTCCTGGTTCATTAGCCGGCGAGCAGAGAAACCCATTCTGTGTAGTTTTTTGGTCTTTTATCGTGGAGCAACTCATGCCTAAGTTTACTCGATCCGTAGATCTCAACATGGTCCTTTTTTTATTTTCACATCAAAATCCAAATACACACGCGTGAGTCTAACCCAACAAGGTTCCTCTCACCAAACCCATAACACCGCGAGTCCAACCTAAAAGGTTCCTCTCGCCAAACCCATAACACCTCATAACATGTAATAAACCAAGAAAAGTGCAAAAATATGCTTTTTACCCGAAAACCATGGTTTAAAACATACGTTATGATATGTAAGCATTTTCAACCGGTAGAAAAATGTAAAATTGCACATTGTACCCTTTAAAAATAACATAGTCTAGGATCCTGCCTTGTTGAGCTAAAAGCTCAACGCATCAAAAAATAAATCCCGATGAAACGGGATTCTGTTTGGATGAATGCGAAGCCTGTTGGGAATGTATACTGAAAAGTCATGATTTTTATGTATTTTATTCTGGATTCCAGGCATATTAATGAGAAACATTTGAGATTGTTTTGCATTTATGATTTTATATTTATATTTGTGATGTATGAATGTATAGTACGTATATTCTATCCAGTATTTGACTCGGTGCATGCTACACGGAAGATCGGATCATAGGTTCTGACAGATTATACAGGTAGGTTTACAATCACAATGGACCCGGATATTCTATTGGTACGATTGTAGTACATCGTTATAGTAGCTGATCTTGGCTAGGTCGAATGGATCGAATTCAAATTTTGGAAATTCAATGTTCGAGCTTGATGTATTAATACACTTGGAGTGTCTTGAGCGGGATCAACGGGATGATTAATTCTATACTGACTATATGAATTGATCCACATCCCGTATTATCATGTATTGCACGAACTCTTAA
>JAOTRH010178786.1:0-12087 GCA_034768845.1 Heliamphora exappendiculata | reverse complement strand
TGGATTGCCGGAGAATCCTCAAGTCGGGAAATGTGCTCCAATTGTCCAATTCTCGAGGGGGGGGGGGGGGAGGGATCCAAGCAATGTAGGCTTCAATGTACGTATAGGAGATTAGGGACTCGGTATCTCGGCAAGGTTTCGGTGTCGGGGTTCGGGATCGCTCGGTGTATCGGCAGAGTCTCTCCCACTCAAAATTGCTTCTGAAAACGTACGCCAGGATACGGTATTTATAAAATTCTTCAACCAATGAAGTGTTACCACATTTTGGGACATGTCAGGCCATTTGGAGTTGGCGGCCGCCACAATGCAAGTTGGCGGCCATTGGGTTGGAAAAAGTTCTATTGGCGGCCGCCACAATGTGAGTTGGCGGTCACCATGTTGGCTAGCGTTTTCAAGAGGTTCTATTGACGGCCGCCACAATGAACATGGCGGTCGCCACTTTTGCCAATGACTTAGGCAACAAGTTATCGATGGTTTGGTACAATTTCATTGGTTTCGGAGATTTTGAAGTTTTTGATGACTGGGTTCAAATACCGAGCTTGGATCACCTCCCGAGGATCGTCCTGAGGCACTGTTCCACCTGTTTTCATCATCGAATTCGCCTAAGATTAGGCGGGGTCAAATTTGGGTGTCTGCAGTACTAAGTCAGTGTAGACCTGCACCTGGAATGCCGCCACTCCGCCCCTGATAGCGGGCGTTAAACCCCTCTCAAATCTATACTCTTTGAACTCATCAGTAGGTATGATCTCCTGTGCAAACCGGGATAAGCTGGTAAACTCAGCCTCATACTCGACTACTGACATACTCCCCTGAGTCAAGAAAAGAAAATCCTCTCTGTAGCGATCCCTCAGCGTCGCTGGAAAGTATTTCTCCAAAAATACCTTCGTGAATGCCTCCAAAGTGCATGCCACTGTAGTCTTGGCAAACTTCCACCACATATGACCACTTCCCCTCAACTAGAAGGCAGCACAAGTGACCCACAGATCGTCCTCCTCAATCTGAAGCGAATCCAAGATCCTAGTAACCAACTCTAGCCACTCAGTGGCTACGACGGGGTTGGGATCCCCAAAAAAGGTAAGAGGGTCCAGACAGCAGAACTCACGCATCGCAATCGTCGCCCTCGGCTCGGGTACACTTTTCCTTCCCCTAGAGGCTTCAACCAGTTGTCGGATGGAGCCGACCATCTCACGCAACAGATCTCCCTCAGCAACAGGTCCTTGGGGTGCATTAGCATCCCCAATATCTGGGACTGAAATGTCCCTTCAGCCAGAACCACGGCCACGACCTCGATCACGGCCTCGTCCTCCTCACGTGGACATAACTCTATACGAAAGTAACATAACAAGATAAGAATCCATACAACATGTTATTGCTAACATAAAAGACAGATAAGCATGCTAACACATAGCCATGTAATATCATGTCATCACATCTCACATACCAAAGAGAACCAAGAAGAAAGACTCGTCCATTTGGATAACCTACTTAGATTCCTTGCTAGAAACCACGTCCGCGAAACGCGTCTCTAACATGGCTCCCAAGTTTCTTAATTCAAACGCCCGAAGGCAAGACTAATCAATCCTAAGGTCCAACCTCCATGCCCACGATACACCACAAGCTATCATGCTATGTTAGGAAAACGCTGTAACACATGCAATCAAGCACACATACATCCTCACAAGGTGATGTACCCTCTTTCCCATGGCTTAGAGGTATTCGAACCCAAAGCTCTGAAACAAGTTGTCACGCCCCAAACACTAGGGTCACGCAAAAGCCCACTAACACACCTATTTAAACAAAAAAAGGTTTTACAGTTAGAAATCAAAATATAGCAATTGGATAAAAGATTTCCCAAGATCAGCTCTCATAAACAGAAAACATGCATTCTCATACATGAGTAAGTATATTTTCGAAAGGCATACTAAACCAGCCATCACAGGCGTTACATGTAAAAGTACATGTACAAGGAAAAACTACAACAAGCCTTCCATCACCTCTGCAACTAGGTCAACTCATCAAATTCACCTTAAAATATTTTTACAACAAAATCCCACATCGTGAGCCGAAGCCCAATAGAAAATAGACTGTAAAATTGTAATACAAGTCATGCAATCATATGATGAGAGCTAGCTCGATCACAGTACCCAAAAAGGTTTTCTTTCTCAAAAATCACACGTTTTCCATCCTTAAAACTATGCATATCATCCTAACAGATATCATGCCACAGTTAAGGAAAAGTAGTAGCAAAATAGTATTCTCCACTCAGACACACAACTAAGGAGACATGATGAAATGAGATCCTACGTGCCGACTCTGTCAACTCAAGACAAATGCAACAACTATAGACTCATGCCCATTACCCGAGTCCTAAATCACTTAAGGCCTGCTAGGTAATGACAAGTTCTATACGATGTCACAACAGCATAACCACTCAAAGGATAACCTGCTTCTTTACGGATTGCTGCAACCGATGGACGAAGCATAACCAAACCATGACTCGCTTCTTTACGGATTTCTACGACCGATGGACGAAGATAACCAATACCACGTTTACAGGGATTAACCCGATGGATCGTAGCGAACCCACTCTGCGCACGTTTTTGGACTTTCTCCAAGGAGCAATGGAAGCCTAACTCAACACACATCTACTATCACGGTACATCTATGGATAACATTTAAAACCTAATCCGCCAACAGATATACAACACTTGTATATAAAAGGGATCCCATCCATGAACCATGGATATCAAACAACATATGTAAAAACATATTTTCACCAAAATATTTTATAAGTTGAGACTCAATCCCAAGGGTTAGCTCCAAAACTTCAACAAAACACGTTTTTCACAAAACTGAATCTTTTTCAAAAAAGGAACTCAACTTTATTTTTCAAAACAAACCACCAAAAAGCCAAGCAAACAGCAGGCATTTCAGTTGACTGGACCCACCCCCAATCGACTAAAAAATACTCTGGAAAAACAAAATTTTCAAACATGAGGCACTTCAATCGACTGACCCCATGAGTTCAGTTGACTGAACTCACCAAATGATGATCCAGTCGACTGAACCCATAGGGTCAGTCGACTGAACTCACCCAGAAAATATTTTTAAGCTACGATTTTGACCTCCAATCCTCAAACAAAGCTTCAAAAACACCCATTTTGATACCTAAGAGCGTACCCAGGCTCAAGGCTATCAAAAACCCTCGAAAGGAACATCCCTCTTTCGATTTTATCCAACCAAAACGCCAAAAGACAATTTTAACCCAAAACTGGATCTAAAACATAAATAACTTTTCATGCATTTTAAAACTGTAGAAACACGTAAGATTACACGTAGTACCCTCTAACAGTTACATAATCTAAGATTCTATCTCAGTGAGTTGAAAACTCGACGTCTCGATCCACGTGCAAAATCGAGCTTTACCGAAATAAAATTCTAACTGGATGGATGCGTAGACCTCGATGCCGATACCAATGATCAGCAGTTAGTTTATCAAAAATCAAGCCCCGGGCCCCCGAGAAGTTAGAGAGAAGGCAGAGAGAATTTGGAGGAAACTTAGGAGTTAAGTTTTGAAAATATTTTTCTGAAAATATCTAACTCCAAATATTTATAAGCCTCCAAAATATCTTCTTCTTTTTTTAAATTTTTGAAATTTGCACGGCAACTCCCTGCAACCCCAGGAACCAACCCCGCATGCTTAGATAAACTTAAACATGAATCAAAATGAGTAAATCATGCATCTTAAAATATATATATATGCAAAACATATCATATATATATAAGTCTCAAAAAGATACGGGTCCGGATCTCACATTTCTTTTTAGTTCACAAGAGATATCATTTTTAATATTTTTACCTTTTAAGCTTGTGAGTTGTTTTCTTAACATCTCATTTTCTTTTGTTAGATTAGAAATTTCATTTTTTGAAATTTTTGTTAATTTATCAAATTTAACTTTTAAAATGAGCTTTTCTTTTTCCAATGTTTCAACTTGTAGATTATGCTCTTTAAATATGCTTTCTTTTTCAATTTTTGCATTTTCATTTGAAAGTTTTAATTCCACAATTTTTTTAGAAAAATTTTTATTTTCATTTTTCAATTTAAAAATTTTCTTTTCTAATTTTAAAAGATTTTTATGTAAATTAAATATTTCATTTTTAAGTTCTTCGTATGATGGCATAGAATAAGAAGGGCAAGAAGAACTGAAAGAGTTAGAGTGTGAGTTTACCTCTTCGTCTATGCTTGCCATTAAGCAAAAGTTTGCCATTTCTTCATCGCTTGAGCTAGAACTTGACTCGTTTGAATCTGAGTCATCCCACATGGTTGCTTTCATAGCTTTCTTTTTCTTCTTTGAGTCCTTTTTGAGTAAAGGACATTCCGGCTTGATATGCCCGGTTTTGTTGCAGTTGTAGCACGTGCGTGGTTCTTTCTTGAGGTCTCATTTGCTTGCATCTCTTTTGTCAAATTTTGTACCTCGGAATCTTCTTAAAAGCCTTTTGTCTCGCTTGAGGAATTTGCTAAATCTTCTTGTGATAAGAGCCATGTCATCGTCATTGATTTTCTCATTTTCTTCATCACTGGAGCTTTCTTTTAAGGCTTTGAGGGCAATGGATTTCTTGACCTTATTTTGCTCGTTGACTCTTTCATTTATCTTGAGCTTATATGTCAACAGTGAGCCAATTAGCACATCCAAGGTCATGACCCTTAGATTTTTTGCCTCGAAGATAGCTGTAGCCTTAGCTTCCCAAATGGGTGGCAAGGCTTTAAATACTTTCCTTAATAACTCATAAGACTGGTAAGTTTTTTCAAGTGTATTAAGAGAATTTATAATATGAGTAAAGCGAGTGTACATGCTAGATATTGTTTCATCTTCATGCATCTTAAAACTTTCATATTCACTAATTAATCTATCTATCCTAGAAACTTTAACATCTTGTGTGCCTACATAAGTGACTTCTAATTTTTTTCATATTTCTTTTGTACTTTTACATGTCATTATTCTATTATATTCATTTACATCTAAAGCACAATATAATGCATTCATGACACTAGAGTTTATTTGTAATTGTTTCATATCATTTTCATTCATTTTTTCTTCTAATTTAGGAACCTCTTTACCTTCTACAGTCTTAGTGGAAGTAAAGTTACCTTGCACGATTACCCTCCATGCTCTCAAATTCATGGTTTGAATAAATATTCTCATTCTTTGCTTCCAAAAGGTGTAGTTAACACCACTAAAGATTGGAGGCCGTGTGGTGGACTGACCTTCTCCAAAAGGTGATACACCAATACTTGCCATAGATCTTTTTCACAAAAACTTGATAATAATAATGTGATAGGTTCTGATACCAATTGATAGTAAGTGTGTGATTCCAAGAGGGGGTGAATTGATTTTAAAAAATCGTTTAAGTATAAAAACCTAAGTATGCCTTTTAGTTCACTTATAAGAATTAATTCACAACTATATTTTTTAGTAAGACTTCTTGTACTAAAACACAAGTATATTTGAAATGAATAATAAGTCCTAAAAAAGAATTTAAGCACAAATGAAGATGCTAACTTTTAAAGTCTTTTAGTTTGAAGATAATAATACAAATTTGCTTCAATTTTAATTCACAATATTTCTTGTTGACAAAATTCAATACTTGACTTGTTTTAACAATAAAAGTATAACTTTCAAGTTTAACACTTTTTAAATATTAAGAAACAAGAATATTTTAACTTGATGATATTTCTTACAAAGTGAAATGAAGCAATTCAAAAATCTTCTAGCTTCAAGATTTAAAAGATGTGAGAAATAAAATATTCAAGTGCAAGAATATGTTAAGAACACTTTTCTTATTTTTCAATTTTAATTTGCAAGTAGATTAATTTCTTGATAGAAAATAAAAATGTGACAATATTAATTGCGAAGCAAATGAATCAAAAGATGAAATAATATGATGTAAAGAGAATCAAAGTAAATAAAAGAAATAAGCAGCAAGAAGATGAACACCACAATTTTTACAAGGTTCGGCGCTACGGTCTACGTCATTGCCTCAAGCCAATCGCTATGAGGATTTCTTACTACCTCTCATTCAATAGGCAGAAGAGCCTCTCTCCTTAGTCTAGGCGGAGTAGCCTCTCTTGAGAATGTACCCTTCTTAAGTCAACCCAATCCTTGTAGGCGAATTAGCCTCTTTTTGAGAAACGCCTTTCTCAAATACAAATCAACGAGAGTGATATGAAAGTGTACAAAAGAACGCTCCTTGGATGAGAAAATAAGTACAAACAATGAAAGGTCTAAACTCACTTCTCAATAGAATATGACTATGAAGCTCAAAGAGAATTCTAAAGAATTTTTCTCTCAAAAATATATATGAAAGATTCAAGATTTTAATGCACAAAAAAGTAATAGAATGAGAGATATTTGAGAGGTTTTGGATGATTGAAACAAGAGCTCAAGGCCTCTATTTATAGGCTCCAAAATCTGACTAGCCGTTGGGCCAAATAAGGTAGGTTCAAACTAGCCGTTTTCAGAAAAATTTGAATTTTAAACTTGTTCGGTCGACTGAAGAAAGATGTTCGGTCGACTGAACTTCACTTCAGTCGACTGAACTTGAGGTTCGGTCGACTGAACTGATTTGGATCTAAAAATTAATTTTTGGTAGCCCACTTAGTCGACTGGATAAAAGCCTCAGTCGACTGGATTATTAAAAATCCAAATTTATGTTTTTCCAAAAAGATTTTGATCATATTTTGACTTGAAAAATTGTTTTTATGACTTTTTAGGATTTCTATGAGCTTTAAAGAAAATATTCAAGAGATAACGTAAATGTACAAGGATTCTAACAAATAAAATTTACAATTTTGTGCTTCAAGACTTCAATATCTCAACTCTTTTGCATTTGTTCCAAAAACTTATCGCCAAAGGGTTTAATTTGAAGTTTATGCGTCATAGCTTCCACTTGGTATCTTGATTTGTGCTAAGCATTTCTTCTTGTAAACATACTCAATTTGTACAATTAGATATATAGGTTTGTTATCATGAAAATCGGTTATTGAAGCCTTGTTGGGCCAACATGGCTCATGTGAGTGAGTCAAAAGATGATTTGTATCCTCGCTTTTCCGTTTGCATGTGTAAATTATTTTTAAGGCTTGAAAGAGAGTATAAAACTCTACCTCGTTTTCCTAGCATGTTTAGCTTATACTGCATGTGTTGTCTAGTTTCTGCTGAGTTTTGACTCATGGTGTAGGATTTGATTTTGTTTAGGTACCGGTCGCGCAGGTTAATATAGAGGTGTCAGAGTGGTGGAAAAGCTGTAGTCTTCCTTTTTGTTCTTTCTGTTACATGTACGTTGTAACATGTTTTTTTGGTATTGAAACCGTGTAATGTATGCTGTTTGGTGATTATATACAATGCATGTATATTTTTTATTGAGAGTGTGTTCTCGGGTTAGTTGTTTGTCGGTGTTTCACGTGACCCGGGGTTTGGGGCGTGACAATAGTAGTTATCGAATCTAATGACTTTCTTAATTTGTAAAATTAAAAAGTTTTTTATTTTTCTATATAAATTTCACAATAATTATATATATAATCTAATAGTTAATATGTTTTATTTATTTTATATATATATATATATATTAATAGGTTTATATGGTTCGGTTCTCGAGTTGATTCGGGTTAATTCTAGACTAACCCAAGAACTGAACCAATATTATTGATTTGCCTTTTTTGAGACTCAGAACCAAACCAATTACTTGTAAAAACTGAACCAACCCAACCCATAGAAGTCGAATTGATACGATTTTCAGGTTTTTTGGGTCTCTTGTGCACCCCTACTCTCTGGGATGTTTCTATTTATTCTCTGTGGAACATTAAATCAAATAGTCTATGCTTACCCTCATAGTTTGTGCTATGGTCTTATGGCTTCATTGTCTGAGCTATGCCTATATAATCTATGCTATGTCGTAGTATAGTCTCTGCTATAACCATCATGCATATAGTCTGTGCCATAACTATATTGCATGTGCCATGGTCATGTAGTCATCATTTAGTTTCTTCTCCGAAAGTGAGGAAACAAACAGAGTTGGTCTGAGTGATAAGACCCAAGATACTCGGATACTTGGGCTTACCCAAGCAACTCGAGTTCGTGAGCCATCTTAGCTCCTTGTTTTTTTTTCTAGCACATGGTATGTGTCTTTTATCAAGGAGCACACTTTTCAAATGACCTATCATAGTCTCTAACTTTATGTGCCTCGGACAGTGTAGGACAATCTCGGTGCCTTAGTAGCGCACCCCTTACATCATAACTGCTTGATACCTTTACTCAAGTTACTCCCCCTGAGTTACTCGGCTTGAATAGTGTGGCTAAGCCAGCATGAGCAGTAATAATTCAATTTGATTGTAAACCTGGGTTAAATAGCAATTGAACTTGATAGGGAGATTCGGTTGGGATCCTAGTGACTCATAGGCTTTTAGTAATTTCATTATTCTATGCCATATTGGGATAGCATTCATGACTCAGCATCAATCCGGACCGCTAGGTTCGAGTAACTCAGCTAGGGCTAGTCAGGTTACCCCCTTCTTTGTAGGATGTGAAAGATTGTGCCATTTCTCCTTAGCATCAATTTCCTCGGTCATGCATCACGCCTCACTTTCTCCTCTTCCCCATTTTTCTTCTTTGTCAACCAAGTCAATCATCTGAGTGACTAAACTTTTGACCCAGTCCTTCTTTTATCGTCGCTTTAGGAAGGCATTATCTACATTTTTTCCCTTGCACAAGCGTGTGAGTCACTTTGAGTGGCTCGTATCCCTATGCGTGTGTACTTCACGCGCTTAATCGTGTGTATGTATAGCCATTCATATTATTGTGCCTCTTCATTTCTTTCAATGGAAGTCAGCGGCATTAATTCGGGTGACCTTAAGTTTCTTCCTTTTCCTACTTTAAAAGCTCGTCTTTGGTCGTACTTGGTTCCTTATCTGTTTAGATTTCTCTCGACTTCATACCTTTTGCTCTGCTCTCTCTCTCTACTCATCATCCTCTTACATCTTTCTTCCTGCTCTAGACTTTTCTTGACTTTTTTCACTCCTACTCCTTTAACGGTAGCCCGTGTAACACGTTCTGCTAACAACCTCAACGTCGATGACCGTAGGGCATACTTGGAGGGTCGAGTGGCCGTTCCTAGCTTGGAGTGGAAAATAGCTTCAGCCTCCTTCAGGCGCTTTTGGGTTCATTCGAACGTCCCCACCCTATGAGCTTCCCTTAACGGCTCGGCATAACGATCTTGAAGAATCGTGACTGCCTAGAGGTGCTGCGAAGACAGCAAATGATCAATATAGCCGCAAATAATAATTTGAAGACAAAAGTAGTAAACTTAAAAATTTGTACAAGTGTAGGAGTAAGGAAGAGAGCTTACCCCTACGCCGAGCTAGTAAGCCCTACTGAAAAAGGCCAGCGTGGTTTACTGACTATGATCTGCGTGTAAGGGTTGTATACTAAAAATCATGATTTGAATTTTAGTATTTAATTTTATTTCTTAATAAAATTAATTTTTTTCATTTTATGACAATCTTAATGAGTAACGCATGTGTTTTATTATTTATTTAATGTCGTGCATGAATATTTTTTATTCTATATAGTATTTAATCTGGTGTTAGAGTTCGTCTTACACATAGAAGACCAAATTAAATATTCTTGTGAGATATAAGTTTTTGGTTCACAGTTTTATATGGAATTGGACAAACCATCGGTACGATTGTAGTACAATGTTTTAGTAAATTTGTCAAAGTTACTGAAAATGGTAATTGTTTTGATAATTGTTCTGATTCATTGTACTAGTACACTTTGTGTATGTTAAACATGATCAAGTTTGGGTAATTTATTTTATACTAATTATATAAATTAATTCACACTCTATGATTATTATGAGTGGTTATACTCTTAATTTTAAAATTATTATTATTCACATATATTTAATATTTATTATTTAATTCATTAGAGGATGCAATTTTTTTTGGGTCAATAATCCCGTTGAGTTGAATAATAATATTAATAATATTATGGATATTAATTATGGACGAAATTCACATTCTGAAAAATTGGGATTGATGATACCTCCTTAAGAAAACTTATAAATTTTGACCGATCCAAACCTTTAGGTGGATTTTATAATCTGGCAGTCAAATGAGTTAAGCGGAAGGTTTTAAAAAAAATTTCAAAAAAGCCAATTAAATATAATTATCAGTAATTTAATTTAATTGGCGGGTATCTGTAATCTTAACGTGAAATGAATAAATAAGCATTTAATAATAGGAGCTCGAATACTTCAATTTTGAGAATAAGGTTGTGAGTGCAATTACAATTCTTTAGTGGAATGAATTATAATTTAGGTTTTTATGAAATTACTTCTGAGTTGAGATAGTATTTCATAATTACATTAGAAGTTCACGTCTTTTTTTACTCTATAGGTCTGTACTGTAGCCTATTTAAATACGGTTATAAAACCTGACGCAAAAAAAATTATTATTATTCAATCATGATTAGGTAGTTATGGTTTCCACGTTTTCTGAAAACCTAAGCTTAATCAAGACGGGTTTTGAATAACATGAAGAACATAGCTAACACTACAATCGAGTTCTAGTATTCAGAAATACAACAGAAGGGTTGTGTTGGAGATTTAACTAGAAATCAAAAATCGCGACAAATTGTTGACCAAAAATTATTGTAGAATCCGAAATTAATCCAACCAGATTTCGAAAGTTATAATCCTAAGCTGACTTTGGGAGTATTATCGAGTTTTATTTTGATTGTTCAATGTCAAAAGTTTTAATCTGTAGTCAATTTCGGCGTTTGCCTATCCGGATGTTTTTAGACTACAATCATAGACATAATTTTAGAATCTTGACAATGTTCTCCAACAATTGGTATCGGAGTTGTCTTTGATTATGTATGATTTACCTATGAATTCAAGTATATTTAAATTGTGCTAACTCTGTTTTGCAGGTAATTTAATTCTGACTTTTAATGGTTATTGTGGTTACATATTTGATTGCAATTATTTTAATAATTATTATTTATTTAATTTTTTTTTTACAATTTTTTTATCGTGATACTTGTTTGTGAATTCTTTAGGAGCATAGAATTAATGTAAAATAACTATTTTTCAATTTTAAGTTCATATTTTTTAAGTTACTATGTAATCGAAAATTGCAAAACGAAGAACGCAAAAGAATGAAGAACAAAGAAAGAGAATAAGAAAAAAGGTAACACTCCCGGTGGAGATTTTGGCTAATGATTATTTGATAAAAGCTCAAGAAGAGAATTTGATTGTGATTAGACCGTTCCACGTGATACGATGAATTGATGGTCCACGCTTTAACATTATCATGGGAATTCATGGTGATAAAAACAAAAACACACATCAAGGCCAACTTGGAATGCACGTGACAATTATCCTAAAGGCCAACTCAGAATGTACTGAGATAATAAACATTCAAAGCTAAGCGCAGCCAGCGCCCGGTGGGTAGCGCGGTGGCAACAGGCTAATGCAGCGGTGACGGGTTGTCCGGTGGGGGTAGCGGTGAATGTTCGGTGGCAGGCGGCGGTAGCTACAGTATTTTAGTAAGACTGTGATTTGTAATTATTAAGTTGTGCAGGAATTTTAATTTGTTGTAGTGTTCTGACAAGATTATAAGACTATAATTCTAATTTTGATATGATTATAAGTTATCTATATGAATAGAAACTCTTTAATTAAAGAGTTTTAGATAGACTATAAAAGTTAAAATTTAATGTATTTATTTATTTATTTAATTAAGTATGTGTTTGGCCTAACTTTTAAGTTAAGCTTTTTGACTTAAAAATAAAAAAAAATCACTTGATTTAAGTAGTAAAAAAACAGCCAAACTTTTTTTTTACTTTTTTACTACAAAAAAGTTATGATTTGACACATCTTTTTTTACAAAAAAATCTAAAAAATTTAAAAGTCACTAAAAATAGTTAGTCCAAACACAAGCTAAATGTGTGGACACTTTTACTTCACTTTATTTATTTTGTCCAATTTTAATTAATTCTATTAATTCAAAATTAATTTTTTTGTAACAAT